>CM046438.1:41693100-41898100 GCA_025506505.1 Flaveria sonorensis
TGCAAGGGAAGCTTATTTAGAGATGTATATTTAAAATATTTTAAAACAATTCCTACTAACACCCATATGTATTAAGATGAAACTCATGAAACTACATTGGTCACACCCCCGCCAAGGCAAAAACATGGGAAGTGTAACTAATTCGAGTATAATAAGCACACTATTTACACCAGAATACTAAAAGTTGTATTATATTGGGTGTTCTCTAAATGATTCACAATCTACGTTTCTAATACATAATATAATGAAAACAAAGTATCGATCAAGGTGCTTGTTACTCTTCTAAGATTTAAGCCTAGTCTTGTTATTAGTTTTTCTATCTCCTGAAAGACATACTAGAGGAATGTCAACTAAAATAGTTGGTGAGCTCACATGTTGTTGGTCCTCTAGATCGAAATAACGTGCTATTGATTCTCTAGATCTGATCAAATCCACGAGTTATCAATTGATTTGATAACTTTTAAACTAATATAGAATCAAAAATGATAGAAAACTATAATAGAACCATTTGCACAATCATACAAAATAAACAAAGAAGATTTGATGCTAATAAGATGAAAAAATATGATCCTAGCAATAACATAAATGATCTTATCTCAATTAAACAAAGTTTCATTGCAATTCCAAGAGATACAAAAGATAGAAATTGTGCTCCTATTTATAGGCAAAACCTGGCATAATTTTGCTGACAATTTCGCGGACAGTGAAATTGTTTCTTTTGAGAAACAGTCTATTTATCGAGTTTTGTTTGAAGTTTAGCGGTCTCAAATTGAGCTAAAATCACTCTTTCACATAAAATGTTAACTTCAGCATTTCGTTCAAAAATGGCTCTTTTTAAAAGTACAATTTTAGCTAACGCTTCATTGAGTTTATCGAGTAGGCAATTTCATTTTTCTTTAATTCTTCGTTTATGGTTTAGAGTTCTTCGTGATTTTCTAATATTAATTTGTTACCCCGACAAACCCCCTAGTAAACGAATTTTACATGCAGATGAACACATATCTTGATTCCTGAATGGGGAGAGATCCATTGAAAACCATGTTATAAATGAAAACTATGAAAACTAGGGGTTACATATATGTATGTACGTATTACAAAGTGTACAACTAATAGTTACGTAAATGTAAGGGTTGTGTATGTGTATGTACGTGTTACCAAGTGTACAACTACGAGTTGCATACATATAACTCATACAAGTTACGTATACATAAGTCGTTTCGTCATCATTGTCGTTCCTTGGAGTTTAAACTAAAAAATATAAAATGACCACAAAAAATAAGGTTGAAGTTTACTCAAATATACTTTAAACAATTAAAATGTTAAATCAATTATAAATTATGTGATTGGGTAGTGTTGGTTTTCATAGTTTTCAATTATAAAGCATGGGTTTCATTTGATCCTTCTCCTATCCTGAATAGCCTCATAAGGAAGATCCATTACCATTCTATGAGGTTTACACTTAAAGGCTGATACAACCAAATCATCCAAAGAGCTCCCCGCATGCATGCATAAAGTACAGAGTAAAGTTACTTTGGAAGTTTTACACCACTCAAGGAAATAAGCTAAATGTAAAATCTTCCGAAGCCAAATGACAAAATCTTCCAAAGCCAAAGATAAAGTCTTCCGAAGCTTCAGAGACAAAGTCTTCCGAAGACAAAGACTAATTTCTTCCGAAGACAGAGAAGACGTGTTTTCTCTGATCACCTTTTGACAAAGGCTGAACAACATTTTGCTGCCACTCTGAAGACTCACCAACTTATATGAGTTGGTGAAAAGGTTCATGCTTTTATCAACTGTAGATTATGGTCATTGGTCTATAACTTTCTACTTTTGTACCTTTAGCCTTTTTGTATTAGATTAGGATGTGAGCTATAGCATGTCATAGTCACTAGTCAAAAGGAAATCTGCTTTTTGACTTTACATTGATCTTGTTGTCTAGATTAGTGTATTCGGCTGGCCTTCAAAGTACGGCCGGTTGTAGGATGTAGTATAAAGTGTCTCAAGTACTTGTATCCTTATCTATGCTTAGTAACACTTGTAAGAACTTGAAAGTAACATAGATCATTCTTGAAAACCATATTTGAGTGTTTTTGTTCTTGTTCTTTTACTTGTGTTCATTGTATCATCTAACCGGTTCCCTATTTGATCTGCTAAGTGTTTCATATCTTTTCAACTTGTGAAACTATTGTTGACCACCCTTCACCGGTCCAGCAATTGGTATCGGAGCATTTCAGGCTCTTGATTGTAAGATCTCACCATCTTGATCACTTTAGTTTCACAAAACACTTAACAACTTAAATGGCAGCTCTTGCTAAAGCTGATATGGAAACCGATACTGTGACAAAGTCTTCACTAATCACTCCTGATGACTTTTGATACTTGGTGCGAATGTATGGAAGGGTTTATCAAGTCTCAAGACAGCAGGATGTGGAGATCTGTTATCGAAGGACCTCACATCCCAAGTACCTCTTAAGCCACTGCTAGAGGTGGGATGATACCAAAAGAAATGGCTAACTATTCTAAAGAAGACTAGAAGAAGATTGACATAGATCAGAAAGCCATGACTGCCATCCAAACTGCTCTTCCAAACTTCATATACAGATGCTTTAAGAAGTGCAAGACTGCTAAGTAGCTCTAGGATGCACCGAGGCTCATGTATGTTGGGTCTGAGGAAGCTAAAGAGAACAAGAAAGACCTCTTGAAGAAGCTGCTTGAAAACTTCACCTACAAGATAGGTGAAACCATGACTCAACAATACTTCAGGTATGTTGAGATTGTGGACACTGTGAGAATAGGGACATAGTGAGGAAGTTCATGTTCTCTCTTCCCACACAATGGACTCACTATTGTGTGGCCATGAAGAGAATTGAGAACCTCTCTACCCTTACTCTCACAGAGCTGTATGGTATCCTTAATGGGTACCGGATGGAGATGAACATACAAAATCCATCAAGTAGCTCTTCCAACAATCAGCAGAGTTCAGCCCTTCATGTGGTTGAAAGCGATAGCATAAAACCACAACATCATCTTATATGCTTCCTGAAAACTCACAAAAGGGTCCTTTCATCACCTTCCCCGAGACATCAAGGGAGAGCTACGTCCAAGGAAGCCCATTCCAAGAGACAAGCTCTACACAAGCCTTTGTGTCTACTGATGAAAGTTATGGCAACTTTCTCTTCACCCTTTAAGACTTGGACTTTATCCATCCATATTATTCAAAGTACATGGAGATAGTCCAGCAGATGGCTCTTCTCACTCACAGGGCCAAGAAGTTCTATAAGAGGACAGGGAGAAAGTTTCCCAGCAATATGGCCAGTGGAAGTTTGGACTGGACAAAAGCAAAGTGAAGTGTTACAACTGTAACCAGATGTGCCACTTTGCTAGAGAGTGCAAGGAACCAAGAACAAATGGTGGCCAAGCACAGCCCAGGCCAAACTACACTGATGCAGCTCTAAGAACCAAGAAGCCAAGCTAACCCAAATAACATGCTGCTGTTGTTGTTGAAGAAGGAGGCTTTGACTGGAGCTTTCAAGTGGAAGATGCCTCTCCAAACCAAGCACTGATGGCTTATCATGATAAAGCTAAGGTAATGGAACATCTTTGTACCCCTAAATGCATTGCTAAAGTTAACATGTATAAGTCCTACAATTTAGAAGTGAGATCTGACCTTGAGTCCTTGAACATTTTAAAAGCTGATTTTAAAATAGCTGAAAATGACTATAAACTTAAAATAGAAAATTTAGAGAAAACCATTTCAACTCTTAAGCATGAGCATACAAATTACAGGACTCAGATCAAAGACCTCATTACTAAATTGACTGAATGCCAGGCTGAGCTTGTGATCAGCAAAGCCAAGGCAGAAAAATGTGTTCTTGAAGAGGAAACCTTCAAGAACATGATATCCTCATCCATGCATGCAAAAGTTTGTTATCAAAACAGGTAGGGACTAGGATCAAGTGAGATAGCTCCTCCACACACAATCATATATGTTAGATATCCAAGGTGTGGAACTTGTCAAGATGAGCTGCCCTCCATTGATCCTATCCAAGAGAAGGATGAAGATGAAGAGGAGATGGTGAAGGATGAACATGAGGTGAGTGACAAGGGTTATCCTAAAAAGGGACACCATTCTCCCAGAGAGAAGAATGAATCAATGATGACCAAGTCTGCAAGGAAGAACTTGATTAGGGCTACTAAAAGAAAATCCAAGAAAGCCCAAGAGATCAAGGCCACTTTCAATTCCAAGAAAAAACAAGTTTTTATCTTTGCTGGATTTAAAGTGATAAAGGCTGAAGACTCAACTATGGATTCTAGTACCAGGAATCCTAGTTCATGTCCAAATCATCCTGATCAAAAGAGGAAGGCTGATAAGGTGTGCACCACTGCTGTACAGCTTGAACCATCTAGTTCCAAGAGCAAGCCTCATCCCAAGAAGCCTGTTGCATCATCTGAAAAGGTGTAGAAGGAAGTGGACAGTGATCAAGCTCAGCCATCCACTCAAAAGAAGACTTTCAGAAGTATGCCAACTGAATGCATCATGTGTGGTAGTACTTCTCACTTTGCCAAGGATTGCATCTATAATCCCAAAAGTACTATCCACATGAACAAGAAGAAAACTTCTGAGAAGAAGAAGAAGAAAATAGCTTCAGAAGGAAAATATCTTCCTTCGAAAGCCTCAAAGTGAAGAAGAAGATAAGTGAAAACTTGCCATTGAAAGAAAATTTGGTCTCGGAAGAAAAGAATGCTTCCGAAGCACTGAAGTCTACTGCAGTGGATGCAAAAGCTTCCAAAGGTTCAGTCTCCAAAACTTTCGAAGTCATCAATACTTCCAAAGTATTGAAGGCCAAATCTAGTCTTCCAAAGATGGTGTGGAAGATGAAGGAAGGCCATGTGACTGAAAGTTCTTTATCAACAACAGCAAATGATCCTCAAAACTTGTATATAGGATCAATTACTATTTCATTATCTTCTTTTCACTTTAACAAGCCCAAGACCAACAAGGCTTGGGTTTCCAAATGTAACTAACCATCTCTTTATGTGTAGGAACAGCTCAAGACCAAAGGGAATGTATGGATCATTGACAATGGTTGTTCCAGGCACATGACTGGTAATGGCTATTTGCTTCAAAACTTTGAAAGAATTGATGGAGAGCCAGTTGCTTTTGGAGGAGAATATGATGGTTACATTACTGGAAGGGGCAGGGTCGCAAATGGTAAGCTCAGTATTGAGAAGGTAAACTTTGCTAAGGAGCTTGGGTATAATCTTCTGAGTGTATCCCAATTTTGTGATCAGAGACATAACATGCTCTTCACTAAGCATGAGTGCATTGTTCTCAAGCCTAATTCCTCAAGAGCATATCCTGCTCAGAGGCCCTAGGAGAAGGAACATGTACAAGATGGACTTGCAGGAAACATCCCCTTCAGGAGAAGTTTCTTTCTTTCTATCTAAATTCAATAGCAATGAGTCTTTCCTTTGGCATAAAAGAATGTGCCATGTAAACTTTAAAAACATAAAGAAATTAATTGAGAATGATTTGGTAACTGGAATGCCAAAGAAAGAGTTTACAAGTGATAATCATTATGCTTCATGTCTGAAAGGGAAGCAACATAAAGTATCTCACAAGCCAAAGGAAATGAACTCCATCACTACACCCCTACACATATTACATATGGATCTCTTTGGCCTCACCAGTGTAATAAGTTTAGGAAGGACCTCTTATTGCTTAGTGATCACAAATGACTTTATAAGATTCACTTGGGTCTTCTTTCTTAGAACTAAGGATGAGACCCCTGAGATATTAAAGAGTTTTATTCTGAAAATTGAGAATCAATGTGATCACAGGGTCAAGATCATAAGATGTGATCAAGGAACTGAATTTAAAAACCAAATCCTTGATACATTTTATGATGAAAAGGGTATTACAAGACAATATAGTGCTCCCAGGACTCCTCAGTAAAATGGTGTTGCTGAGAGGAGAAACATGACACTTATTGAAGCTACAAGAACCATGTTGTCTGACTCTAAACTGCCCATCACCTTCTGGGCAGAGGCAGTTAACATTGCCTGCTATGTGCAAAAGGTTCTGGTCCAGATTGGCTATTTGATCTTGATTTAGTTACCAATTATTTTAACAAATTTTATGAGCATACTTTAGGATCTACAAGTACATTATTAACAGGATATTCTGATCCAAGATTTGAGCTGAGAAGACCAAATGTTCAAACTACCTCAGCTCCAGTGGTAACTAGCCCTATAGTTGGAAATCCTGTCAGCACAACCATGACAAATTCTTCAGCTGACACATCTAAGGTGCCTATAAATTCTAGCATAGAGGCACAGAACTTAGATGAATGCATTTCCAATATAGGAGGAGATGGAGGTGGTGATAGTGATCAGGAGTTTCTTGATGCTGATAACCACTCCATAGAAGATAACATCAATGATATGACACACTCATTGGATTAAGTTTCTCTTGAGAAGTGTGTTGATGTGGTGGATAATAGTCAAGCACCAGATCTGAATTTCACCAACTTTGATCTGTCCAAACAACTTGCTATGATTCCTCAACTGAGAATCCATAAGTCCCATCCCACCACAAACATCATTGGAGATGTTGAGACTGGGGTAAGAATAAAAGGACAAACCCATGACAAAAATGTTTGTCTTCACTCTTGTTTCTTGTCCCAGATAGAGCCTAAGAAGATTAAAGAGGCTTTGAAGGATAGAAGTTGGGTTGAAGCAATGCCGAAGGAGCTGCTTCAATTCAAGAGACAAAAGATTTAGAATCTATGTTCTCTTACCAAATGTGTATTTAGGAACAAGAAGGATGATAGAGGACTTGTCATCAAGAACAAGGCTAGACTAGTTGTTCAAGGGTACACACAAGAAGAAAGGATTGACTACATAGATGTTTTTGCTCCTGTAGCAAGACTTGAAGCTGTTAGGATATTCCTAGCATTTGCTGCATCCAAGGATCTCAAAGTCTACTAACTTGATGTCAAGTGTGCTTTTCTATATGGGGTGATTGATGAGGAGGTGTATGTCAAACAACCACTTGGTTTTGCAAACCCAGATCATCCTGATTACATTTGCAAGATTGATAAAGCTCTTTATGGGATGCATTAGGCTCCAAGGAAGTGGTATGAGACACTATCGCAGTATATCTGTCAGCATGGGTACAAGAGGGGTACTATTGATGGAACACTTTTCATCAAAGGAACATGAAATGACTTGATGCTGGTTCAAGTTTATGTAGATGACATTTTCTTTGGGTCAACTAATCCGAAGCTTTGCAAAGACTTTACGAAGCTGATGAAGAAAAGATTTGAAATGAGTACGATGAGGTAACTCAATTTCTTTCTAGGAATTCAAGGGAAGCAGGTTGATAATGGAATCTTCATAAACCAGTCAAAGTATATGAAAGATATATTTGTCAAGTTTCACATGACTGAGTGCAAGGTTGCTAAGACACCCATAGCCAGGAACCACTCCTTAGGACCAGATCTTGAGGGGGAGTGTGTTGATGAACATCTATACAGGGCTATGATTGGGTCTCTTATGTACCTCATAACCAGCAGGCCTGATATCATGTTTGCTACATGTATTTGTGCAAGATATCAAGCCAACCCCGGGATATCACACCTGGTTGCTGTCAAGAGAATTCTCAGATATCTCAAGGGTGCTCCCAAATTGAACCTTTAGTATCCAAAGAATTCTGACTTTAATCTGTATGCCTATACAGATAGTGACTATGGTGGCTGCAATATGACTGCTAAGTCTACATTTAGGGGATGTCAATTTCTTGGTGGAAGAATAGTCTCATGGTAATGCAAGAAACAATCCTGTGTGTCTGCATCAACTGCTGAAGCTGAATACATTGCTGCTGCAAGTTGCTGTGCTCAAGTGCTTTGGATTCAGAATCAGATGCTAGACTATGGATTCAACTTTAAGGAGACTCCCATCCATATAGACAACAATAGTGTTATCTCTATTACAGATAATCATGTGCAGCACTCAAAGACAAAGCACATCAACATCAGGTATCATTTAATTAGAGATAATTTTGAAAAGGGATTGATAAAACTAGTCAAAGTTAACACAAATGAACAATATGCTAAATTGTTCGCAAAAGCTTTTGATGAGCAGAGATTTAAGTATCTTGTATCAGCTATTGGGATGATTAACTTTGAGTAGATTTTCTTTAAACTAAACTCAAGATTATTTTTAATAATATGTGTGTCTTAAGTTGTCTATACCATCACTATATAAGCCCAGTTTACTTTGAAAGAACCTTTTTAAAATGATATCCCTTAGAATTCTGAGAATTTTAATAAACTTTCTTTCGAAAGACATCAAGTTTTATTCGAAAGAATATTATGTCTTCAAAAACAAATAACTACTGGGAAATTAACCTTCGAAGGAAATCCTGATACATCTTCCGAAGCTTATTTTTCTCACCTAGTACTATGTGTATTAAAGGACCATTTTTTTCTGAAAGCAATTAAGTATCGGAACCTTTATTGTCTCTTATGAATAAAATTTCTGGTATTTGATATCTTCCGAAGCAAAATTTATCTAGGAAGTAAAATTACTCTAAGTAATTTTCTTCCGAAGCAAATTATTAGAAAACTAAGGAATATCTTCCGAAGCCAAATTTGGCTTCGAAAGTTTTTCTAAAACCTTCTGAAGACAAATTACTTTCGGAAGATTTAGCTTCCAAGAAAACTAACTTTTTGGGCACTTTTTTAGAGGTGGGACCGACATTTGGATTTCAAAGTTTATCCTTTTGCATTAACTTTGTCTCAAAATCCATAGCATATATATTCATACAACGGTTACCCCTCTTTCACTATTCTCCTTAATCCACAAAGATTCAAACCCTAAATTCACCCACAAACCAACCTTGATCTTACCTTCCTTCATCTCAAAGCTACTCAAAATGGCCAGCCCTGACCCACGAAACTAGCCCGATTTCTCCACGCAACTACACAGACAACATAAGCAGGTTGCTCTATTAGTGTCTAAGAAAGATCCTAGCTTCTCAGATGTCTGTCGCTTCTTGGCTTTATCCAACTACTTCACCTCTCTCACCATAAATCCTCCACTATATGAAGATTAGCTTTTAGAGTTTTAGAGGACCTGCCAAGAGGTCGTTATGGACAGGGAGAAGGCACTGTATGCAACAGTGCAGGACAGGACAACCTTTATCACTCCAGCCATCATTCGTACTTATCTAAGGCTGGATGATGAAGAAGGAGAATTGTCCTTCCTAAAATCTGTTGTGAATCGGTCCTTCAGGCATATGGGCTATGAGGGTGTTTACTCTGTAAGAACCTTCAAGAAAGGAAAGGTCTCCTCCCAATGGAAGTACCTCCTCTATGTTGTCATTCACTGTCTATCAAACAAACATGGAGGTTGGGATCAAATTCCTGAAGACCTTTCCTATAAAGTCCATGGATTGGTACAGGGGGTCAAGTTCAAGTACTCACAATTTGTTTATACTAATTTACTTGCAAACTTGGGCTACACAGTTAAGGGGTAATGTTCTAAAATTAGAATAGATGAAGCCCCGACGTCTTCAAGACAATGAGAAAGCCAACTGTTGGCTTCTCAAGGGTAGAAACAGCCCTAGTCCTAAAAATGTTTGTGCTTATTGCTCAAGGTGACAACTTAGCATCACAAGCTAATGTTGAACCCACACCTTCCACATCTGCACCACCTACACAGCCACAAATCACCATCACCTACTAGAGAAATCCAAACGAACCCCTCCACAACCTACTCAGGTTGTGCAAGCCCCCAAATCACCAACCATGCTAGAAGAAGTGGACACTGAAGCTCCCACTTCTCCTGAGGAGCAAACCACTCCCATTCTTTCTATGATCAGTGCTGAGGTTCCTTATGCTCAACCTGAGAAGCTCACTACACCAACACCAGCCATAAGCCTTCACTAAGAGTCTTAAAACTCTAGTGATCAACCTTTAGGGGAAAGTTACCATCCCCAGCCACTTGACCTCAACCAACCCATACCTAACCTTGAATTCTATAATGATGAAGACATGGGATTCAGTGAGTACCATGAGTCTTTCTTCTCCACCTCTGCTTAAGGAGAGATGAGTGCTCCTGACTCACCTATGTCTAGCCCACATCATCCACCCACAACTGAGGTGGAACTTCCTGAACCTGTTCAGGAGGCCCATATAGAAGGGGCTCTCACTTTTGAAAGTGATTACATCATTCTGACCTCAACCATGGCAACCCAGCCCATTGACACTTCTTTTGAAGCTGTCAGTGTGTAGGAGAAAACCAACAGCCAAGAACCTGAAGCCAGTGATGAGGAAGAAGACCTTGGTCCTATTCTCTCATCCCCTAATGATTCTTCAAATAAAGATGAGAAGAGTCTGAAACTGAAGGTGCAACAATTGACTAAAACATGCACCTATTTAGTCTCAAAGGTCGGTCACCTGCAATCTCAAGTGACTACCTTACAAAAGAGGGTCAATGACCAACAACTTGAGATCACCGATCTCAAGGGCAAGTTAGTTGAGAGACCCATCCAGAGGACTCAACCAGGCCCACAAGAACCTATGGATGTGGTGGACCTATCACCTAGCTCCCCTGTGCAAAAGGGTGATGCTACCAAAAAGGGGGAGAAAGTCTTACTTACAATCACAGAACCTGGGAGTTTCTCTTAGAGTATGGACATAGAGGATTCACCACCCTTACTTGCAGTTGTCCATGCTCAACAACCTCCTCAAGTCCACATTGATATGGACTCACTTATACAAAGTCTGTATGAGAAGGGTATAGCAAGGGTTAAGCCTACTCCATCTCACCCTGCTGAGAACCCAATAGTGAGATGGAGGTATGATGATCAAAGGAGAGCTCTGGTAATCTCTAGGTCTCAAGGTCAATAAGAGATCTTCAACTTCTTTAACCTGATATACTATGAGAGCACCTATCTAGTTGGCCTTCCACTTGCCAACCCAAGTCAAAACAGGCAAGCTGCAAGGTTGGCTAATAGGATTCAACAAAGGGTGTTTGAAAAGTTCAAGCTGAGAACAAGAATATATAGACAGAGGCTAGCAGGCAAGACTGTTGGTCAACTAGATATTGAGGTGGACCCTAAGCTTAGCTTCAAAGGGGAAACTGTAAGATAATATCAGAAGATTATAAGACTGATGCAACAAAGAAGCCAAAACAACCATGGGTCTTCCTGCATGCATGCACTGGACGTACAAGGTAAAAGTGATTTGGAAGTTTTACACTCTACATCAGAAAACACTCTAAGTGTAAAATCTTTCGAAGCCAAAGTCCAAATCTTCCGAAGCCAAAAATGAAGTCTTCCGAAGCTTCAGAGACAAAGTCTTCCGAAGCCATTTTGCAATGAAGGCTGATTTCTTCCAAAGACAGAGAAGACATGCTTTCTCTGATCTACTTTACATAAAGCTGACACACTTTTTGCTACAACTCTGAAGACTCACCAAATTGTATGAGTTGGTGAAAAGTCCATGCTTTTGTAAACAGTAGAATAAGGTCTTTGTCTGTAACTTCCTACTTTTGTACATGTAAACCTTTTTATATTAGAAAAGGATATGAGCTATGGCATGTCATAGTCACTAGTCAAAAGGCAATCTGCCTTTTGACTCTATATTGATCTTGTTGTCTAGATTAGTGTTTCCAACTATCTTTCTAAGTATTGACGGTTGTAGGATGTAGTATAAAGTGTCTCAGGTCCTTGTAATTCGAACATGATTTGTAACACTTGTAATAGAACTTGAGAGCAATATACAGCATCCTTGAAAACCATACTTGTTTGTTCTTGTTCTTAGTTCTGTCTCACTACTTACTTGTGTTCTTAGTATCATCATACTCAAACCCAGTTCCCCATTTGAACTGTTAAGTGTTCTAAATGTCTCCTCATTATGAGACTCTTGACCACCCACATGGTTCTACAATTGGTATCAGAGCATTTTAGGCTCTTAATTATAAGATCTCACCACTTTTATTCTTTTCACTCTCACAAAAACTTAACATATCAAATGGCAGCTATCACCAAGGCTGACATGGAAACTGGTACTATGACTAAGTCCCCACTGATCACTCTTGAAGACTTTGACACTTGGTGTCAAAGAATGGAAGGCTTCATCAAGTCCCAGGACTACCGGATGTGGGGGTCAGTAGTCTTTGGACCTCACGTACCATCCACCCCTTCAGCTGCTGCTGCTGGTGGTATGATACCCAAGGAAGTGGCTGATTATTCTGATGAAGACTAGAAGAAAATTGATATTGATCAGAAGGCCATGACCGCCCTCCAAACTGCTCTTCCAAACTCTCTCTACAGAGGCTTTAAGAAGTACAAGACTACAAAGCAACTATAGGATGCACTGAAGTTGATGTATGAGGGGTCCAATGAAGCTAAAGAGAACAAAAAGGACCTCTTGAAGCAGCAGTTTGAGAACTTCGCCTTCAAAGCAGGTGAAACCATGACTAAACAGTACTTCAGGTATGTTAAGATTATGGATACTCTTGTTGATGTTGGAGTTACTTTGGAGAACAGGGATATTGTAAGGAAGTTCATGTCCTCTCTTCCCAGACAATGGACACACTATTGTGTGGTCATTAAGAGGACTGAAAACCTCAAGACCCTTACTCTCACACTATCAATGAGTTGTATGGCATACTTAGTGGCTACCAGATGGAGATGAATATGCAAAATTCATCTGGTAACTCCAGTGTCCAACAGAGTTCAGCCCTTCATATGGTTGAAAGGGATTGCAGAGAACCACAACACCACCTTATCTGCTACCCTGAAACCTCATAGAAGGGGCGTTTCATCTCCTTCCCGAAGACACCAAGGGAGAGCTACATCCCTGGAAGCCCATTCGAGGAGACAAGTTCTTCTCAAGCTTTTGTGTCTTCAGATGAAAGTACAAGCAACTTTCTCATCACTCTTGAAGACCTGGACTGTATCCATCCAGATGATTTAGAGTATATGGAAATAGTCCAGCAGAAGGCTCTTCTCACTCACAGGGCCAGGAAGTTCTACAAGAGGACTGGGAGGAAGTTTCCTAACAATATGTCTAGTGGAAAGTTTGGGCTGGACAAAGGCAAGGTGAAGTGTTACAATTGTAACCAAATGGGAAACTTTGCTAGAGAGTACAAGGCACCTAAGTCAAATGGTGGCCAAGCACAAGCCAGACCAAACTACACTGAAGGAGCACACTAGAATGAGAAGCCCAGGCAACATGCTGCAGTTGCTGAAAAAGGAGGCTTTAACTAGAGCTTTCAGGTGGAGGATGCTGCTCCAAACCAAGCACTTACGGCAGACCATGATGAAGCCAAGGTATTGGAACATCTCTGTACACCTGAATGTATTACTAAAGTCAATAAGTATAGGTCCTATAACTTAGAGATGAGATCAGATCTTGAGTCCTTAAATATCTTAAAAGCTTATTTCAAAAGAGCTGAAAATGATTAAAACTGAAAATAAAAGATCTAGAGAAAACCATTTCAACTCTAAAGCATGAACACACCAACTATAGGACTTAGATTAAAGATCTCATCACTAAGTTAACTGAATGCCAGGCTGAGCTTGGGATTCGTAAAGCACGGGTAGAAAAACTTGTTCTTGAAGAAGAGACCTTCAAGAACATGATATCCTCATCTTTGCATGCACAAGTTTGTTATCAAAATAAGCAGGGACTGGGATCTACTGAGATAGCTCCTGCACACACTCTCTTATCTGTAAGATCTCCAAGGTGTGGAACTTATGAAGATGAGCTTCCCCTGATAGACCCCATTGCCTAAGAGGATAAGAAGGAGATAGTGAAGGATGTGTCTGAAAAGAGTGAAGAGGACCATCCTAAGAAGGGAAACTATTCTCCTGAGGAAAGAGATGAAGAAGTTGGGATGACCAAGTCTCAAAGAAAGAACTAGATTAGGAGAGCCAAGATAAAGGCAAAGAAGGCTCAAGAAATCAAGGCCACTTTTAACTCTAAGCAGAAACAAGTGTTTATCTCTGCATAGTTTGAAGTGGTGAAGTCTGAAGACGCAACCATGAACTCTAATACCATGAGTTCTAGTTCAGGTCCAAATCATCTCAGCAAGGAGAAGAAGACTGATCAGCTGTGTACCACTACTACACAGCCTGAACCATCCAGCTCCAGGAACAAGCCTCTCCCTAAGAAGCTTGCTGCATCATCTGTGAAGGTGAAAATGGAGAAGGAAAGTGATCAAGTTCAGTCTTCCTCTCAGAAGAAGACTCTCAGAAGGAAGCAAATGGACTGCATCATCTGTGGTAGTACTTCTTATTTGGCTAAGGATTGCATTTACAATCCTAAAAGTACCATCCACATGATCAAAGAGAAAAATTCTGAGAAGTAAAAGAAGGAGAAGCTAGCTTCGGAAGGAAAATATGTTTCCTTTGGAAGCTCCAAAGTGAAGAAGAAGACAAGTGAAAACTTACCTTCGGAAGAAAATTTGGTCTCGGAAGAAAGGAATGCTTCCAAAGTACTAAAGCATGCTGCAGTGAAAGCAAGATCTTCCGAAGGTCCAGTCTCCAAAATGTCAGAAGTCGTTGAAACTTCCGAGGTGTTGAAGGTCAAGTCCAATCTTTCGAAGATGGCGTGGAAGATGAAGAAAGACTTGGTGACTGAAAGTTCTTCATCAACAGCAACTAATGATCCTCAAAGCTTGAATATAGGATCAGTTACAGTTACATTGTCTTCAAATCACTTTGAAAAGCCCAAGACCAATGAGGCTTGGGTTTCCAAGTGTAACTAACCACTTCTTTTTATACAAGAACAGCTAAAGACCAAGGGAAATGTGTGGATCATTGATAGTGGCTGTTCCAGGCACATGACTGGCAATGGTTCTTTGTTTCATAATTTTGAGAAAATTAATAGAAGACCAGTTGCTTTTGGAGGAGATGCTGGTGGTTACATCACTGGAAGGGGCATGGTCACAAATGGTAAGATCACCATTGACAAGGTAAATTTTGTTAAGGAGCTTGGATACAATCTACTAAGTGTATCCTAATTTTATGATCAGAGACACAACATGCTCTTTACTGAGCATGAGTGCATTGTTCTCAAGCCTAGGGTGATCATTCCTCAAGAGCATATCCTGCTCAGAGCCCCCAGGAAATGGAACATATACAAGATGGACTTGCAGGAAATATCTCCCTCAGGAGAGGTTTCTTGCTTTCTTCTAGCAAATAGTGATGAGTCTTTCCTCTGGCATAAAAGAATACGCCATGTAAACTTTAAGAACATGAATAAATGAATTAAGAATGATTTGGTAACTGGAATGCCAAAGAAAGAGTTTACAAGTGATGATCATTGTGTTGCATGCCTGAAAGGGAAGCAACACAAAGTGTCTCACAAGCCAAAGGAAAGGAACTCTATCACTACTCCCTTACACTTATTACACTTGGATCTCTTTGGCCCCACCAATGTAATGAGTTTAGGAAGGACCTCATATTGTTTAGTGATCACAGATGATTTCACAAGATTCACTTGGGTCTTTTTCCTTAGAACTAAGGATGAGACTCCTGAGATCTTAAAGAATTTCATTCTAAAAATTGAGAATCAATCTGATCACAAGGTCAAGACCATAAGATATGATCAAGGAATAGAATTTAAGAACCAATTCTTGATATATTTTGTGATGAAAAGGGTATTACAAGAAAATATAGTGCTCCCAGGACTCCTCAGCAAAACGGTGTTGCTGAGAGGAGAAACAGGACACTTATTGAGGCTGCAAGAACCATGCTGTCTGATTCTAAACTACCCATCACCTTCTGGGCAGAGGCTGTTAACATAGCCTACTATATGAAGAACAGAGTTTTAGTAGTTAAGACTCATGGTAAAACTCCTTATGAGCTGTGGCACAAAAGGAGACCATTCATTGGTTTTCTCAGTCATTTGGATGTCCATGCATCATCTTGAATACCAAAGATTAGGTAGCCAAGTTTGCTGAGAAATCAGATGATGGACATTTTATTGGATACTCTTCTCAAGCTAAGGCTTAAAGAGTACAATCTCAGAACTAGAGTAGTTGAGGAGTCAGCCAATGTGACATTCAATGAGCACACTCCCAGTGTGAAAGGTTCTGGTCTGGATTTGCCATTTGATCTTGATTTAGTTACCAACTGTTTTAACAAGTCTTGTGAGGATGTTTCAGGATCTATAGGTAACACATCAACAGGAGATCCTGACCCAAGATTTGAGCTGAGAAGACCAAGCAAAAATACTACTTCAGCTCCAGTGGTAACTAACCTCGCAAATGAAGATCCTATCAGTATAAACATGACAAATTCAGTTGATACATCTGAGATGCCTTCAAATTCCAGCTCAGAGGTTCAAAACTCAGGTGAAGGAACTTCAAATGTAGTAGGAAATAGAGGTGGTGACAGTGATCAAGAATTACTTGATGTTGATAACCACTCCATAGAAGACAATGTAAATGATGTCATATACTCATTGGATCAAGTCTCACTTGATAAGTGTGCTGATGTGGTGGGTGATACTCCATTACCAAATCTAATTTTCTCTAATTTGGATCTTTCCAATCAACTTGCTGTGATCCCTCAACTTAGGATCCACAAGTCACACCCCACCACAAACATCATTGGAAATGTTGATATAGGGGTGAGAACAAGATGACAAACCCATGACAAAAATATTTGTCTACACTCTTGCTTCTTGTCCCAAGAAGAGCCAAAGAAAGTTGATGAGGCTTTGAAAGATGGAAGATGGGTTGAAGCAATGCAAGAAGAGCTGCTTTAATTCAAAACACAGAAGGTTTGGAACCTATGTCCTCTTCCTCATGGGAAGACTACCATAGGATCCAAGTGGGTTTTTAGGAACAAGAAAGATGATAGAGGACTTGTCATCAAGAACAAGGCAAGACTAGTTGTTCAAGGGTACACACAAGAAGAGGGACTTGATTACATAGATGTTTTTGCTCCTGTGGTAAGACTTGAAGCTGTAAGAATATTCCTGGCTTTTACTGCATCCAAGGATTTCAAGGTCTACCAACTTGATGTCAAGTGTGCTTTTCTGTATGGGGTGATTGATGAAGAGGTGTATGTCAAAAAACCACCTGGCTTTACAGAACCAGATCATCCTGATTATGTTTGCAAGCTTGATAAAACTCTTTATGGGTTGCACCAAGCTCCAAGAAAGTGGTATGAGACACTATCTCAGTATCTCTGTCAACATGGTTACAAGAGGGTACTATAGATGGAACTCTCTTCATCAAAGGAACAAGGAATGACTTAATGCTGGTTCAAGTATATATGGATGACATTATCTTCGGATCAACTAATCCAAAGCTCTGTAAAGACTTTGAGAGGCTGATGAAGAATAGATTTGAAATGAGTGCCATGGGGGAACTCAATTTGTTTCTGGGAATTCAGGTGAATCAAGTTGACAATGGCATCATCATAAGTCAGTCAAAGTATGTACAAGACATACTTACAAGATTCAACATGACTGATTGTAAGGTTTCTAAGACACCCATAGCCAGAAACCACTCCCTTGGACCTGATCTTGAGGGGGAGTGTATGGATGAACATCTTTACAGGGCTATGATTGGGTCTCTTATGTACCTCACAGCCAGCAGGCCTGATATCATGTTTGCCACATGCATCTGTGCAAGATATCAAGCAAACCCCAAGATGTCACACCTGGTTGCTGTCAAGAGGATTCTTAGATATCTCAAAGGTGCTCCCAAGCTTGGCCTTTGGTATCCAAAGAGTTCTGACTTCAATCTGTATGCTTATACAGATAGTGACTATGGTGGCTGCAACATGACTGCAAAGTCTACATCAGGGGGATGTCAATTCCTTGGTGGAAGGATTGTCTCATGGCAATGCAAGAAACAATCCTGTGTCTCTACATCAACTGCTGAAGCTGAATACATTGCTGCTGCAAGCTGCTATGCTCAAGTGCTTTGGATTCATAATCAGATGCTGGACTATGGATTGAACTTCAAAGAGACTCCCATCCACATAGACAACAAAAGTGCTATCTCTATTACAGAGAATCCTGTGCAGCACTCCAGGACCAAACACATCAACATCAGGCATTATTTGATTATAGATAACTTTAAGAAGGGATTAATCAAACTAGTCAAAGTTAACACAAATGAATAATATGCTGATCTGTTCACTAAAGCTTTTGAGGAACAGAGATTCAAATATCTTGTATCAGCTATTGGGATAATAACTTTGAGTAGATTTTCTTAAAACTTAAATAAACTTTATTTCTAAAACCTGTGTGTCCTAAGTTGTCTATTTTATCACCTTTATAAGCCCAGTTTATTTTGGAAGAAAATTTTAAATGATATTCCTTAGATTTTTGAAAAATTTTCAAAACATATTTTCTTTCGGATGATTTCAAGTTGCCTTCGGAAGAAATTTATGTCTTCAAATCAAATAACTACTTATAAGAAATTTTCCTATGGAAGATATTCTAAGAATATCTTCCGAAGCTTAAATATGTTTCTAAGTACTTGCATGTATTTGAAGGACAAATATCTTCCGAAAGCAATTAAGTCTCGGAAGATTTATTCTCTTTAAAATAAAACTCCCAAGTCATAATATCTTCCGAAACCAAATATGTGTCGGAAGAAAAATTCTCTAAGTATTTTTCTTCCAAAGCCAAAGTTTCACAATTCTTAAGAATATCTTCCGAAGCCAAATTGGCTTCGGAAGCTTTTTCTCAAAACATCCAAAGCAAAATTATCTTCGGAAGATTTTCAACTTCCAAGAAAACTACCTTTTTGGGAACTTTTTCAGAGGTGGGACTGACATCCGGATTTCAAATTTATCCTTTTTTTTAACTTTGTCTCAAATCCATTTCATATATACTCTCACAACGGTTCCCCCTCTTCTCACTGTCCTCTTCATCTGTGTTTCTCTAACCTAATTTCACCCACAAACTGCCTTTGTTCTTATCTTCCTTCATCATAAAGCTACTTCAAATGGCCAACCTTGATAGCAGAACCCAACTCAATTTTTCCATGCATCTTCACAGGAAACATAATCGGGTTGCTCTGTTAGACTCTGAGAAGATTCAGGTTTCTCAGAGGTTTGTCGTTACCTTTCTTTGTCCAACTACTTCACCTCCCTCACCATTGATCCTCCTCTCTATGAGGAACACTTGTTGGCATTCTGGCGGACCTGCGAAGAGGTCACCTTGGACAGGGAGAAGGCACTGTCTGCCACAGTGTAGGGGTGGACAATCTTCATCACTCCGGCCACCATAAAGACACATCTTCAGCTGGATGATGTAGAAGGTGACTTGTCCTTTCCCAAAGCTACAGTCAACTATTCTTTTAAGCAGATGGGCTATGAGGGTGACTTCTCAATCAAGACCTTCAGGAAGGGGAATGTCTCCTCTCAATGGACAGCTTATCCAACAAGCATGGAGGATGGGACCAGATTCCAGAAGACCTCTCCTTCATAGTCCATGGGATGGTTCAGGGGGTCAAGTTTAGGTATTCACAATTTGTATATACCAATTTTCTTGCTAACTTAGACTCCTTAGAGTATTACATGTTCCGTAGATGTGTCCAGCACATTCTCAACTATTAACTGGGCACACAGTTGAGGGGAACAGGTAATATTCTAAAACTGGGACAGATGAAGCCCGATATCTTCAAAATCATGAGGAAGCCAACTGTTGGCTTCTCCGGGGTAGAAACAGCCCTAGTCCTAAAAATGTTTGCACTCATTGCTCAAGGTGGCAACCTAGCAGCACCAGCTAGTGTTGAACCCACACCTTCCACCTCCCAACCACAAATACAGCCAACAATAACCATCACCTACTAGAGAAAAACCAAACGAACACCTGCACATGCTACTCAGCTTGTGCAGGCCCCCATATCACCAACCATGCAGGAGGAAGTGAACACTCGAGCTCCCACTTCCCATGAGGAGCAAACCACTCCCATCTCTCAAATAATCAGTACTGAGGTTCCTCATGCTCAGCCTAATGAGCTCACAACCCCAACAACCTTAAGCCTTCACTCATAGTCTTAACACACTAGTGAACACCCTTCCAGGGATAGTTACCATCCCCAGCCGCCGGATCTCAACCAACCAATTCCCAGCTTTGACTTATATGATGATAAAGACATGGGCTTCAGTGAGTACCATGAGTCTTTCTTCTCCACCCCTACTCAAGGAGAGATGAGTACCACTGTCTCACCCATGTCTAGCCCACATCATCCAACCCCCACTAAGGTGGATCTTCCTAAACCAGTTCAGGAGATCCATATGGATGAGGCTCTCACTTTAGAAAGTGATTACATCAGTCAGACCTCAACCATGGCAACCCAGCCTCTTGACACTTTCTTGAAGTTGTCATGATGTAGGGGAAATCCAGCCGCCAAGAACTATACTGGTGATGAGGAAGAAGACATTAGTCCCATTCTCTCATCCTCCAATGATTCTTTTAATGAAGATGAGAGGAGTTTGAAACTAAAGGTGCATACATTGACTAAAACTTGCACCTATTTAGTCTCTAAGATTAGTCACCTGGAATCTCAGGTGACTATCTTACAAAAGAGGGTCAATGACCAGCAACTTGAGATCACCGATCTTAAGGGCAAGCTAGCTGAGAGACCACTAAGAACAACTCAACCAGGTCCAAAAGAGCCTGTGAATATGATAGACTCAACCCCCAGCTCACTTATGCAAGAAAGTGATGCTACCAAAAAGGGGGAGAAAGTCAGAACAGTTACAGAACCTGGGAGTTCTTCTCAGAGTATGGACTTAGAGGATTCACCACCCTCACTTGCAATAATCCATACTCAGCAACCTCCTCAAGTCCATATTGATATGGACTCACTCATATACAGCCTATTTGAGGAGGGTATACCCAGAGCCATGTCTACCCTATCTCTTGACTTTGAGAACCCAATCTTGGGATGGAGGTATGACACAGAAAGAAGGGCCCTTGTCATCTCTAGAGCTCAGGGTCAACAAGAAATCTTCAATTTTACAAACCTGAGTTTCGATGAGTGCATCCATCTGGTTGATCTTCCACATGTCAACCCAAGCCATAACATACAAGCTGAGAGATTAGCAGATTGGATTTAAGGAAGGGTGCTAGAAGAATTCAAGATGAGATCAAAGTTATATAGATAAAGGCTAGCAGGTGAGATTTTTGGTCAACTGGATGTTGAACTTCGAAGGGAAAGCCTTGACTGAAGGCCTAGAGGTCGAGCCTGTGAACCTTGAGACAGGATCTCCTTCAGCACCCAGTACCCTTAGTAAGGCATCAGCTGGTGAAGGTGCTTCACATCCTCTCTCTGGCCAGAGCTTGACTGCTGAACCATGGAATGAAGGTCAAAGCTCTCTCCATCCTAAGTCACCAAGGCATGTGCATGACAAAGGAAGAGGAAAATGACCTCTGAGGAGTTAGAGGAGGAGAAGAGAGAGAGAGAAAGAGGAAGTTAAGGGTAGAGAGTTCAGGAGGGTCCTCAGGCTTCATGCAAGCTGCTATCCAGGCTGTCCCCAGGCCAAACACTCAAGATAATGAGTTGAGGCAGCCAGAATAAACTACCTGGGGACCAGGAACTATAACATTGATGAACTCATATCTGCCCCCTTAGAAGAGTTGAATGAGCTAGCTGATAATAAGTTGTCAAAGAGAGGAAGAAGGCAGAGAATGCAGCATTGCTCCTCAGGATCAAGGAAGAAAGGAGACTGAAAAGGCTCTACAAACATGCTCCTGTCCTCTCCCCAGTTCAAGAAAGTCCTGAGACAGAGACTATGGCAGCTGTACAACCTCAGGTAGACAAGAAAGCTAAAAGAATGAATATGATCAACTACCTGAGTTCCATAGGACTCTATCAGGAAACTACACTTCTTCCCTTATCCTTTGAGTACATTGAATTTGAATATCTAAAGCAACTGGAGGAAAAAGCTACAAAAGAAAGAAAAGCTGCTAAGAGAAAGTTAAGGGAAGAAGCTGCAAGGTCAAGGGCCATCATGCATAAAAGCCAAAAGAAGTCTGAAGATAGACAAAGGATGATGAGCTTCTTGTAGCTGTAAGGATTCTCTGGAAGGAGGCTTGGTCCTATGTCTCTATCCACTATGGATGAGCATATAAGAGTGATCAAGCAGAAGATCAAAAAAGGAGAGCTTGTAGACTTGCATTCTCCACCAAGTCCAGCTCAACCTAAAGTTAAGGTGAAGGTTGAACCCCTTGACACAACACAACCTGAACCTAGAGCTGCATCTCAGCCAACTTCGTCTTCTGATCCACAGCAGGTTCTCTTCTCTCCTTTTCTGAACCTATGAGAGAATAGATCCCAACTGAGAGAGACACAACATAATAATCTAGTGCTGAAGACCAGTCCTCTCAGTTAAAAACTTCAAAGAGGAGGAAAAGGATGGCCAGGAAAAATGTTTCAAAGAAGAAGAATAGGAAGACCAAAGCATCCACCTCCATACCTTAGGATGAGTCAAAGCATCCCGAGGTAGTGCATGAAGAGGCTGCTCAACCAACTCCTATTCAAGTAGAGCCTCTTGCTATTGGAAGACCCATCTTGTCCTAAAGTTTTGCTGCTAATCCAGACAGATTGTATGTCATCAGAGATCAAGGAGGTAAAGATGTCTACTTCTGGTAAGACATGCTTGATCTTCCTCTACATGATCTCTATGATATGAGAAGATACTATAAGAGTCTAAGGGATCCTGACCAGATGATGAAGAGGGGCTTGGTCTTGATCCTATTTAGGACTATCAACATCTAAAGAACTTCTCTGTTTTGGTAGCATTAGCCTAGGGGGAGTTTGTAAGATAATATTAAAAGATTATAAGGCTGATGCAACCAAAGAAGCCAAAACAACCATGGGTCTTCCTGCATGCATGCACTGGACGTACAAGGTAAAAGTGATTTGGAAGTTTTACACTCTACATCAGAAAACACTCTAAGTGTAAAATCTTCCGAAGCCAAAGTCCAAATCTTCCAAAGCCAGAGACAAAGTCTTCCGAAGCTTCAGAGACAAAGTCTTCCGAAGCCATTTTGCTATGAAGACTGATTTCTTCCAAAGACAGAGAAGACATGCTTTCTCTGATCTACTTTACATAAAGCTAACACACTTTCCGCTGCAACTCTGAAGACTCACCAAATTGTATGAGTTGGTGAAAAGTCCATGCTTTTGTAAACAGTAGAATAAAGTCTTTGTCTGTAACTTCCTACTTTTGTACATGTAAACGTTTTTATATTAGAAAAGGATATGAGCTATGGCATGTCATAGTCACTAGTCAAAAGGCAATCTGTCTTTTGACTCTACATTGATCTTGTTGTCTAGATTAGTGTTCCCAACTGTCTTTCTAAGTATTGACGGTTGTAGGATGTAGTATAAAGTGTCTCAGGTCCTTGTAATTCGAACATGATTTGTAACACTTGTAATAGAAATTGAGAGCAATATACAGCATCCTTGAAAACCATACTTGTTTGTTCTTGTTCTTAGTTCTGTCTCACTACTTACATGTGTTCTTAGTATCATCATACTTAAACCCAGTTCCCTATTTGAAATGTTAAGTGTTCTAAACCTCTCCTCATTATAAGACTGATTATATTGACCACCCTTCACATGGTCCTGCAGAAACCTTGGCTGAAGGCCTAGCAGTTAAGCCTATGAACCTTGAGACAGGAACTGCTTCAGCACCCTCAGCACCCATTACCCTTAGGGAGGCACCAGCTGGTGAATGTGTCTCACATCCTCTCTCTGGCTAGAGCTTAAGTGAAGAACCAAGCAATAAAGACCAAAGCACTCTCCAACCTGAGTCACACAAGCCTGTGAGTGACAAAGGTAGAAGGAAGATGACTCCTGAGGAGATTAAGGAGGAAAAGAGAGAGAAGAAGAGGAAGGTAAGGGGAGAGTGTTTAAGTAGGACCCCTGGCTTCATGGAAGCTGCAATCAGGGCTGCCCCAGGCCAAACACTTAAGATGATGAGTTAAGGGCAACCGGATTGAATTATTTGGGGTCCAAAAACTACAACATTGATAAACTCATCTCTTTCCCCTTAGAGGAGTTAAATGAACAGGCTGACACTGAGTTGCTAAAGGAGAGGAAGGAGGCAGAGGATGGAGAATTGCTCCTCAAGATTAAGGAAGAAAGGAGAAAGAAAAGACTCTACAAGCATTCTCCTACCCCCTACCTAGTTCAAGAAAGCCCTGAGACAAAGGTTGTGGCAACTAAACAACAACCTCAGGTAGACAAAGAAGCAAAAAGACAAAATATGATTAACTACCTAAGTGCCACAGGCCTCTATCAGGCATCTGTACTTCTTCCCTTGCCATACGAGTACATTAAATTTGAATACCTCAAGCAGCTTGAGCAACAAGTACAAAAAAAACAAAAGCTACTAAGTGGAAGATGAGGGAAGAAGCTGCAAAGTCAAGAGCCATCATCCAAAAGAGTCTAAAGAAGTCTGCTGATAGGTAGAGGATGATAAGTTTCTTAAAGTTGTATGGATTCTTTAAAGCAGGCTTGGTCTAATGTCTCTATCCACCATGGATGAGCATATTAGGATGATCAAGCAGAAGATTAAAAAGGATGAGCTTATTGACTTGCATTCTCCACCAAGTCAGGCTACACCTAAAGTTGAGGTCAAGGTTGAACCATAAAAGATAACTCAACCTAGACCTAGTGCTAGACCATAGCCAACTTCATCTTTTGATCCACAGCAGGGTCCTGATCCTTCTCGTTCTAAACCAGTGATGAAAGAGGACCCAACTGAGGGAGACAATCAAGAACAATCTAGTGCTGCAGGGCAATCTCCTCAATTAAAATATAGAAAGAGGAAAAGGATGGCCGTTAGAAGAGACAAGAAGAAGAAGAAGTCCAAGGCATCCACCTCTACACCTCAGGATGGGTCAGAACAACCTGAGGTGATCAAGAAGAGGCTGCTTATCCAACTCCCATCCAAGTAGAGCCTCTTGCTGCTGGGAGACCCATCTTGTCCTTGATCTTTGCTGCTAATCCGGACAGATGGTATGTCTTTAGAGATCAAGGAGGTCAAGATGTTTACTTCTGGCAAGACATACTTGATCTTCCTCTACATGATCTCTATGATATGAGGAGATACTATAAGAGTTTGAGGGATCCTGGCCTAATGATAAAGAAATGAATAGTCTTGATCCTAATGAGAACTGTCAATAGATGAGTAATCTCTTCTATTTTTGTAGCATCAACCTAGGGGGATTTTGTAAGGTTTACACTTAAAGCCTGATGCAACCAAAGCATCCAATGAGCTCCCAACATGCATGCACAAAGTACAGAGTAAAGTTACTTCAGAAGTTTTACACCACTCAAGGAAATAAGCTAAGTGTAAAATCTTCTGAATCCAAATGACAAAATCTTCTGAAGCCAAAGACGAAGCCTTCTGAAGCTTCAGAGACAAAGTCTTCCGAAGCCAAAGACTGATTTCTTCCAAGGATAGAGAAGACATGCTTTCTCCGATCACCTTTTGACAAAAGCTGAACAACTTTCCACTGCCACTCTAAAGACTCACCAACTTATATGAGTTGGTGAAAAGGTCCATGCTTTTATCAACTGTAGATTATGGTCATTGGTCTGTAACTTTCTACTTTCGTACCTTTATCCTTTTTGTATTAGATTAGGATGTGAGCTATGGCATGTCATAGTCACTAGTCAAAAGGCAATCTACCTTTTGACTTTACATTGGTCTAGTCGTCTAGATTAGTGTATCCAGCAGCCCTTCAAAGTATGGCTGGTTGAAGGATGTTGTATAAAGTGTCTCAAGTACTTGTATCCTGGTAAAAGCTTAAGATTATTTCTTGTATCAAAGCTCATAAACATTTGAGGAAGCATCGTCAAGCATTTTTAGCCAACATGATAGAGAAGAAACCCAAGGAGAAGCAACTCCTAGATATTCCCATCGTATGAGAACATCTAGAAGTATTTCTAGAAGACTTGCCAGGATTACCTCCCGCGCGCCAAGTCGAGTTTCGTATTGACTTGATACCGGGAGCAGCACCAATTGAAAAATCTCCATACCAACTTGCATCATTAGAGATGCAAACACTGGCTAGTCAATTACAAGAACTACTAGATAAAGGGTTTATTCAACCCAACCACTCACCCTAGGGAGCACCAGTATTTTTATGTAAAGAAGAAGGATAGATCGTTTAGGATGTGTATTTATTACTGAGAACTAAACAAGTTAACGATTAAGAACCGGTATCCACTTCCAAGGATTGATGATCTATTTGATCAATTACAAGGTTTGACTTACTTTTCCAAGATCAAACTTAGGTCAGGATACCATCAACTACGAATCCATGAGGATAACATTCCTAAAACAGCTTTTAGGACCCGATATAGTTACTATGAGTTTTTAGTAATGCTGTTTGGGTTGACCAACTCACCAGTAGTGTTCATGGACCTAATGAATAGAGTTTGCAAACCATATTTGGATAAGTTTATGATAGTTTTCATTGAATACATTTTGATCTACTCCTGAAACAAAGAGGAACATGAGCAACATCTAAAGATAATTTTAGAATTGCTCGCAAAGGAGAATTATGCGCTAAATTTTCTAAGTGTGAATTTTGGCTACAAAAGTACACTTTTTGGGTAATGTGGTCAATGAAAGGGCATTCATGTAGATCCAAGCAAGGTTGAAGCTGTTAAACAATAGGAAGCACCAAAAACACCTTCTGAGTTTCGATCATTTTTTGGGTTTAGCTGGTTACTGCAGGACTGGTGAAGGGTGGTCAATGAAACAATTTCAAAAGGTGGAGAGATATGAAACACTTAGCAGATCAAATAGGGAACCGGTTAGATGATACAATGAACACAAGTAAAAGAACAAGAACACTCAAATATGGTTTTCAAGAATGATGTATATTACTCTCAAGTTCTTACAAGTGTTACAAAGCATACATAAGGATACAAGTACTTGAGACACTTTATACTACATCCTACAGCCGACCATACTTTGAAGACCAGCTGGATACATTAATCTAGACAACAAGATCAATGTAAAGTCAAAAGGCAGATTGCCTTTTGACTAGTGACTATGACATGCCATAGCTCACATCCTAATCTATTACAAAAAGGATAAAAGGTACAAAAGTAGAAAGTTATAGACCAATGATCAAATCTAAAATTGACAAAAGCATGGAACTTTTCACCAACTCATATAAGTTGGTGAGTCTTCAAAGTGGCAGCGGAAAGTTGTTTAGCTTTTATCAAAAGGTGATAAGAGAAAGCATGTCTTCTCTGTCTTCGGAAGAAATCAGTCTATGGCTTCGAAAGACTTTGTCTCTGAAGCTTCGGAAGACTTCATCTTTGCCTTTGGAAGATATTGTCATTTGGCTTCTGAATATTTTACACTTAGCTTATTTTCTTTGAGTGGTGTAAAACTTCCAGAGTATCTTTACTTTGTACTTCATGCTTGCATGCTGGGAGCTCTTTGGTTGCATCAGACTCTATGTATAACTCTTACAAACTCCCCCTAGGCTGATGCTACCAAAACTAGAGGATAACTTTAAGTCTTGATCTTCAATTGTTGACAGTCCTTATCAGAATCAAGACCACTCCCTTTTTTATCAGTTGGTTAGGATTCCTTAGACTCTCAAAGTATCTTATCATGTCATAGAGATCATGCAAAAGAAGGTCAACATGTTTTGCTTGAAGTACAGATCTTGACCCCTTCATGTCTAATGACATACCATCTGTCTGGGTTACCAGCAAAGGCCCAAGACAAGATGGGTCTTCTCAACAGCAAGAGGCTCTACTTGAATTGGAGTTAGATGAGCAGCCTGTACTTGATCACCCTCAGGATGTTTTGACCCATCCTGAGGTGTAGAGGTGGATGTCTTGGACTTCTTCTTCTTCTTGTCCCTTTTGATGGCCATCCTCTTCCTCTTTCTATACTTTAACTAAGGAAGTTGGTCTTGAGTACCAGATGTTCCTTTGTTGTCCTTCTTAGTTGGGTCCTTTTCCTTCACAGGTTCAAATGGAGAAGGATCAGAACCCTGTTGTGGGTCAAAAGATGAAGCCGGCTGAGATGCCACTCTAGGTCTAGGTTGTGTTGTCTCTTAGGGTTCAACCTTGACCTCAGCTTGAGGTATAACCTACTTGATCACTCTAATGTGCTCATCCATAGTGGATAGAGACATTGGACCAAGTCTCCTTTTGGAGAACCCATACAGCTTCAAGAAGCTCACCATCTTTAGTTTGTTAGCACACTTCTTCTAATTGGCTCGGATGGTGGCTCTTGACTTAGCAACCTCTTCCCTCATCTCCTCTTAGCAGCTTTTTGTTCTTTTAACACTTCTTGTTCAAGCTGCTTGAGGTACTCAAACTCTATGTACTCATATGACAAGGGAAGTAGGTCTACTACCTGATAGAGGCTTGTGGCACTCAGGTAGGTTATCATGTTTTGTCTGTCTTGTTCCCTACCTATATGAGTTTCTTGTTCAGTTGTCATAGCCTATACCTCAGGGCTTTCTTGAACTAGAGAGAGGGTAGGAGCTTTTTAAAGTCTCTTTCTTTTTCTTCTTCCTTAATCTTAAGGAGAAACTCTGTAGCCTCAGCTTCCTTCCTCTCTTTTGACACTTCAGTTCAGCCAGTTCATTTAGTTCCTCTAAGGGAAAAGAGATGATTTCATCAATGTTGTAGTTATTTAACCCTAGATAGTTCAATCTGGCTGCCCTTAACTCATCTTCCTAAGTGTTTAGCATGGGGGCAACCCTGATTGCAGCTTACATAAAGCTTGGGGTCTTACTTGTTTTCTCTCCCCTTGCCTTCCTCTTCCTCTCCCTTTTCTCCTCCGTAATCTCCTCAGAGATCATGATCTTCTTCCTTTTTATCAGTCATCGGTCTGTGTGACTTAGGGTGGAGAGAGCTTTAGCCTTTATCACTTGGTGTGGCATTTGAGCTCTGGCCAGGTAGAGGCTGTGAGACACCTTCACCAGCTGATGCCTCACTGGAGGTACTGGGTGCTGAAGCAATTCCTGTCTCAAGGTTCACAGGTTCAACTGCTAGGCCTTCAACTAAGTTTTCCCCTTTGAATCTAATCTTAGGGTCTGCCTTGGTATCCAGTTGACCAACAAATTTACCTGCTAGCCTCTGTTTATATAGGTAGGATCTTCTTCTAAACTCTTCAAGCACACTTTGTTGGATCCTCTCAGCTAACCTGTCAGCTTGCCTGTTGTAACATGGGCTGGCAAGTGGTAGGTCAACCAGAGGAAAGCTCTCATAGTATCTCAGGGTTTGAAAATTAAAGACTTCTTGTTGCCCCTTAGATTTAGAGAATACCAGGGCTCTTCTATCAGCATCATACCTCCATTGATTATTAGGTTCTTAATAGGGTAGGATGGGGTAGACATAGCCCTTGGAATTCCTACCTCAAATAGGCTTTGAATCAGGGCATCCACATCAATGTGGGCCTGAGGAGGTTGTTGAGTATGGACAACTATAGGTGATGATGGTGAGGCCTCTATGTCCATACTCTAGGCAGAACTCCCTGGTTCAATGATTATAGGTAGGACTTTCTCCCCCTTTTTGGTAGCATCACCCTCTTGCACAGGGGAGCTAAGGGTTAGGTCCAAAACATCCATAGGTTCTTGTGGACCTGGTTGAGTTTGCATGGCAGGTCTCCTAGCAAACTTGCCCTTGAGATCGGTTATCTCAAGTTGTTGATCAATGACCTACCTTTGCAAGTTAGCCACCTGATATTCCAAGTGAGATGCCTTTGAAACTAAATAGGTGCATGTTTTGGATAGTTGTTGCACATTTAGTTGTAGATTCCCCTCATCTTCATCAGAAGTGTAAGGATCTATCTGAAGATATAAGGCTGATGCAACTAAAGATCTTCCAACATGCACTAAGGAACAAGGATGAACTTGCTGCGGAAGCTTTACACTCTCTAAAACTCTAAGTGTAAAGTGTTCCGAAGCCAAAAGTTCAGAAGAAATTACTTCGGAAGCTTTACACTTAACAGAAAATATTCCAAGTGTAAAAACATCCGAAGCCAGAGGCCAAGTTCTTTCGAAGCCAAAGATGAAGTCTTTCGAAGCTTTAAAGACAAAGTCTTCCGAAGCCATTTTGCTATGAAGACTAATTTCTTCGGAAGATAGAGAAAAGATGTATTTTCTGATCTACTTTTGATAAAGCTGACCAACTTTCTGCTGCAACTCTGATAACTCACCAACTTGTATGAGTTGGTGAAACTTCCATGCTTTAGTGAATAGTAGATAAAGTCTTTGTCTGTAATTTTCTTCTTTTGTTCCTTTAGACTTTTTTTGTACTAGGAAAAGTCAGTGAGCTATGGCATGTCATAGTCACTAGTCAAAAGACAATCTGCCTTTTGACTCCAGATTGATCTTGTTGTCTAGATCAGTCAATTCCAACTGTCCTTCCAAGTATTGATGGTTGTAGGTTGTAGTATAAAAGAGTCTCAGGTCCTTGTATTTTATATTATGCTTTGAACACTTGTAATAGAACTTGAGATCAATATACAACATCCTTGAAAACTAATACTTATGTTATTGTTCTAAGTTCTGTCATATTGTTAATTATGTTCCTAGTATCTTCAAAGTTTCCTGTTCCCTATTTGAACTGCTAAGTGATCTAAGATCACTCCTCTTTGTATTTAACACCCTAACCCGGTCATGCAAGAAGAATCATAGGGGAATGAGAGAACATAACCAAAGCCAGCTCCCTCACCACCATCTTGTGCTTCTTGGCTGCTGGATTTTCCCTGCTCCATGACAGCTTCAAGAAAAGTGTCAAGGGGCTGGGTTACCATGGTTGGGGTCTTAATGATGTAATCACTTGCAAAAGTGAGAGCCTCTTCCATATGGACTTCCTAAACAAGTTCAGGGAAGTCCACCTCAGTTAGGGGTGGATGATGTGGGCTAGATATGGGTGTTTCAGGAGAACTTATCTCTCCTTAAGTAGGTGAGGAGAAGAGAGACTCATGGTACTCACTAAAACCCATATCCTCATCATCACAGAATTGGAGGTTAGGGATTGGATGGTTTAAGTCTAACAGCTAGGGATGGTAGCTATCCCCTAAAGGTTGATCACCTAAGTTTTGAGACTCAGAATGAAGGCTTGAGGTTTGGGCAATGAGCTCATCAGGCTGAGCATGAGGAACCTCAACACTGATCAATGAAGTAATGGAAGTGGTTTGCTGCTCAGGGGAAGTGGGATTGGTTCCACTTCCTCCTGCATTGGTGATTGTATGGGGGCCTTCTCAATTTAGATAGATTGAGCAGGGGTTTGTTTGGATATTCTTGAGTAGGTGAGGATTATTTGTGGCTGTGTGAGTGGTGTAGATGTAGAAGGTGTGGGTTTAATATTGACTGGTGCTATCAAGTTGTCACCTTGAGCAATAAGATCTAACATTTTTGGGACCAGGGCTATTTCTACCCTTGAAAAGCCAACAGTGGGCTCTCTCATGATATTGAAGATGATGAGCTTCATCTGTCCCAATTTAAAAGCATCACCTATTTTTTTGAACTGTAAGCCCAATTCACAGTTAAGAATGTGCTTGACATATCTAGGGAACGTGTAGTACTCTAAGGAGTCCAAGTTTGCAAGCAAGTATGTATAATCAAACTGAGAGTACTTGAACTTGACCCCTTGAATCATTCCATGGACTATGTAGGATAAGTTCTCAGGAATCTGGTCCCATCCTCCATTTTTATTTGATAAAGAGTGAATAACAACATAAAGGAGGTACTTCCACTGGCAAGAGACCTTAGCCTTTCTGAAGGTTCTGATAGTGTAATCCCCTTCATAGCCCATCTGCCTGAATGATTCATTCACAGCAGACAGTGCCTTCTCACCGTCCAAGATCACCTCTTGGCAGGTCCTCCAAAACTCCAACAATTGTTCTTCATACAGTGGAGGGTCGATTGTTAAAGCAGTGAGGTATTTTGATTGAGCAAGGAAACGGCAGACATATGAGAAACCAGGATCTTTCTCAGATGTCAACAAAGCAACTTGGTTATGTTGACTATGAATGTGTATGGAAAAATCTGGTTGGTTTTGGGGTACAGGGTTGGCCATTTTAGAAAAAGCTTTAAGACGAAGAAAGCTAAGAACAAAGATGGTTTGTGGGTGAATTTAGGGTTAGAACTTTTGCAGATGAATAGGAAGAAGAAAGAGAGGGAACCATTATAAAGATATTTATATGGTTTGATTTGAGACAAAGTTAATGCAAAAAGATAAAATTTGAAATCCGAATGTCGGTCCCACCTCTGAAAAAGTGCCCAGAAAGGTAGTTATCTTCGAAGTAGAAAATCTTCCAAAGGTAATTTGTCTTCGTAAGTTCTTAGAAAACTTCCAAAGCCAATTTGACTTTAGAAGATTTTCCTTAGCTTGACAAAAATTGCTTTAAAAGAAAAATTCTTAGAGTAATTTGCTTCCGAGATATATTTGGTTTCAGAAGATAATAAACATAAGAAGTTTTATTCAAAAGACAAATAAAGCTTTCGAGACTTAATTGCTTTCGGAAGAAATTGTCCTTAAAAACATACAAGTACTTAGAAGTGTATTTAAGCTTCAGAAGATATAGCAGAATTTCTTCCGAACGTAAATTCCTTAGAAAGTAGTTATTAGTTTTGAAGATATAATTTTCTTTTGAAGTCAATATAATGTCTTTTGAAGGAAAATATATCTTTAATTCTCAAAATTCTAAAGAATATCATTTAGAAAAATTTTCACCCAAGGTAAACCGGGCTTATATGAGTGATGATATAGCCAACTTAAGACACACATATTTAAAAAATAATTTTGAAATTAATTTAAGAAAATCTACCCAAGGTTAACCATCTTAATAGCTGATACAAGATACTTAAATCTTTGTTCATCAAAAGCTTTTATGAACACAACAGCATATTGTTTATTTGTATTAACTTTGACTAGTTTTACAATCCCTTTTCAAAATTATCTCTTATCAAATGATACCTGATATTCATGTTCTTTGTCTTTGAGTGATGCACATGATTTTCTGTAATAGAGATAGCACTGTTGTTGTCTATGTGGATGGGAGTCTCCTTGAAGTTGAATCCATAGTCTAACATCTGATTCTGAATTCAAAGCACTTGAGCACAGCAGCTTGCAGCAACAATATATTCAGCTTCAGTAGTTGATGCAGATACACAGGATTGTTTCTTGCATTGCTATGAGACTATCCTTCCACCAAGGAATTGACATCCCCTGATGTAGACTTTGTAGTCATATTTTAGCCACCATAGTCACTATTTGTATAAACATACAGATTGAAGTCAGAATTCTTTGGATACCAAAGGCCCAGTTTAGGAGCACCTTTGAGGTATCTAAGAATCCTCTTGATAACAACTAGGTGTGACATCTTGGGGTTGGCTTGATATCTTGCAAATATGCATGTGGCAAATAGGATATCAGTTTGCTGGCTGTGAGGTACATGAGAGACCCAATCATAGCCCTCTAGAAATGTTCATCAACACACTCCCCCTTAAGATCAGGTCCTATGAAGTGGTTTCTGGATATAGGTATCTTAGCAACTTTGCACTCAATCAGATGAAATCTGGTTAGTATGTCTTGTACATACTTTGACTGGTTTATGATGATGCCATTGTGAACCTGCTTCACTTGAATTCCTATAAAGAAATTGAGTTCCCCCATGGCACTCATTTCAAATCTATTCTTCATCAGCTTCTCAAAGTCTTTGTAGAGCTTTGGATTAGTTGACCTAAAGATGATGTCATCTACATAAATTTGGACCAGCATCAATTCATTCCATGTTCCTTTAATGAAGAGTTTGCTATCAATAGTACCTCTCTTGTAGCCATGTTGGACAAGATACTATGATAGTGTCTCATACTACTTTCTTAGAGCTTGATGCAGCTCATAGAAAACTTTGTCAAGCTTGTAGGAATAATCAGGATGATCTGGGTCTGGAAAGCCAGGTGGGTACTTGACATACACTTCGTCATATATCACTCCATAAAAAATGCACACTTGACATCAAGTTGGTAGACCTTGTAATCCTTGGATGCAGCAAAAGCAAGGAATATATTAACAGCTTCAAGTCTTGCCACAGGAGCAAAAACATCTGTCTAGTCAATCCTTTCTTCTTGAGTGTACCCTTGAACAACTAGTCTTGGTTTGTGTTTGATGACAAGTCCTCTATCATCCTTCTTATTTCTAAAAACCCAATTGGTACCTATTGGTGTCTTCCCATGAGGAAGAGGGCATAGGTTCCAAACCTTTTATTTCTTGAATTGAAGCAGCTCCTCCTGCATTGCTTCAACTTAACTTCCATCTTTCAAAGATTCATCTACTTTCCTTGGCTCAATCTGAGACAAGAAACATGAGTATAGACAAACATTTTTTATCATGGGTTTGTCCTCTTGTTTTCACCCTAGTTTCAACATCTCCAATAATGTTTGTGAAGGGATGGGACTTATGGATTCTCAGTTGGGGAATCATAGTAAGTTGGGTTGACAGATCTAAATTAGTGAAATTCAGATCTGGTGATTGAGTATCACCCACCACATAAGCATACTTATCAAGAGAAACTTGATCCAATGAGTGTGTGACATCATTGATGTTGTCTTTAGTGGAGAGGTTGTCAGCATCATGAAATTCTTGATCACATTCACCATCTCCATCTCCTCCTACAATAGAAACCCCTTCATTTGAGTTTTGTGCCTTAGTGCTGGAATTATAGGCACCTCAGATGTATTAGCTGAAAAGTTTGTTATGCTAGTACTGACAGGATTTCCAACTGTAGGGTTTGTTACAACTAGAGCTGAAGGAATTCTATCACTTGGTCTTCTCAGCTCAAATCTTAGGTCAAGATCTCCTATTGATAAGCTACTTGTAGATCCTAAAACATCTTCATAATATTTGTTAAAATAGTTGGTAACTAAATCAAGATCAAATAGCCAATCAGGACCAGAATCTTTCACACTAGGATTGTGTTCATTGAAGGTCACATTGGTTGACTCCACAACTACTCTAGTTCTGAGATTGTATACTCTATAAGCCTTAGCTTGGTAAGAGCATCCAATGAAATATCCATCATGTGCTTTCTCAACAAATTTGGCTATATGATCTTTGGTATTCAAGATGACATTAACATCCAAATGATGTGAGGAAACTAATAAAACATCTCCTTTTGTGCCACAGTTCATAAGGAGTCTTACCATGAGTCTTGAATCCTAAAACTCTGTTTTACACATAGGAGGCAGTGTTGACTGCCTCTGCCTAGAAGGTGATGGGTAGTTTAGAGTCAGATAACATGGTTCTTGCAGCTTTAATAAGTGTCATGTTTCTCCTCTCAGCAACACCGTTTTGCTGAAGAGTCCTGGGAGCACTATATTGTCTTGTAATACCCTTTTCATCACAAAATATATCAAGGATTCGATTCTTGAATTCAGTTCCTTGATCATATCTTATGATCTTGACCTTGTGTTCATATTGATTCTTAATTTTCAGAATGAAGTTCTTTAAGATTTTAGGGGTCTCATCGTTGTTCTAAGAAAAAAGACCCAAGTATATCTTGTGAAGTCATCTGTGATTACCAGGCAATATGAAGTTTTATCTAAACTCATTACACTAGTGAGGCCAAAGAGATCCATATGTAATAAGTGCAGGGGAGTAGTGATTGAGTTCTTTTCCTTTGTCTTGTGAGACACTTTGTGTTGCTTTCCTTTCAAACATGCAACACAATGGTAATCACTTTAAAACTCTTTCTTTGGCATTCCAGTTACTAAATTATTCTTAATTAGTTTATTCATGATCTTAAAGTTTACATGGCATATTTTTTATGCCAAAGAAAGGACTTATCACTATTGGCTTTAGATACAAAGCAAGAGACTTCTCCAAATGGGGAGGTTTCATACAAATTCATCTTGTACATGTTCCCTTTCTTGGGGGCTCTGAGCTAGATATGATCTTAAAGAATGACCACCCCAGGCTTGAGAATAATGAACTTATGCTTAGTGAAGAGCATGTTATGTCTCTGGTCACAATTGAGATACACTCAAGAGATTGTATCCAAGCTCCTTAACATAGTTTACCTTCTCAATGCTGAGCTTACCATTTGTGACCCTGCCCCTTCCTGTGATGTAAAAAGTTGATTCCCCTCTTAAAGCAACTGGCCCTCCATCAATTTTCTTAAAGTTCTGAAGCAAAGTGCCATTGCCTGTCATGTGCCCGGAACAGCCACTATCAATGATCCATACATTTCCCTTGGTCTATAGCTATTCTTGCATAGAAAGAGATGGTTAGTTACATTTGGAAACCTAAGCCTGGTTGGTCTTAGGCTCATCAAGATGAATTGAAGATTGTTCAATAGTTGGTGATCCTATATTCAAGCTTTGAGGATCTTTGGCTGTTGTTGATGAAGAAACTTCAGTCACATGGTCTTCCTTCATCTTTCACACCATCTTTGGAAGACTAGACTTGACCTTCAAGACATTGGAAGTTTTGACAACTTCAGAAGTTTTGGAGACTGAACCTTTGGAAGCTTTTACATCCACTGTAGTAGACTTTAGTGCTTCAAAAGCATTCCTTTCTTTTGAGACCAAATTTTCTTTCGAAGGCAATTTTCCACCTATCTTCTTCTTGATCACCTTGGAGCTTTCGAAGGAAAGTGACTTTCCTTCCGAAGTTGTCTTCTTCTTTTTCCTCTCAGAAGTCTTCTTCTTGTTTATGTGGATGGTACTCTTGGGATTGTAGATGCAATCCCTAGCAAAATGAGTAGCACCACCACACATGATGCATTCAACTGGCTTACTTCTAAGGGTCTTCTTTTAAGGAGAAGGTTGAGCTTGATCTCTTTCTGCTTCCTTCTTCCTCTTCATAGATGATGTAGCAGGCCATTGAGGGTGAAGCTTGTTCTTGGAACTGGATGGTTCAGGCTGTGCAGCAGTGGTGCACATTTGATCAACCTTCTTCTCTTGACCAGGATGATTTGGACATGAACTAGGACTCCTGGTACTAGAGTCCATAGTTGAGTCTTCATTCTTCACTACTTCAAATCCTGTAGAAATAAAGACTTGTTTTTTGCTTGGAATTGAAAGTGGCTTTGATCTCTTGGGCTTTCTTTAATTTTCTTTTAGCTGTCCTGATCAAGTTCCTCCTAGCTGACTTGGTCATCCCTGGTGCTTTCTTCTCTCTAAGAGAATAGTGACCCTTCTTAGGATGATCCTTCTCACTCATTACAAATTCATCCTTCACTATCTCCTCTTCATCTTCATCCTCTTATTAGATAGGGTCAATGAGGGGTAGCTCATCTTGACTAGTTCCACACCTTGGAGATCTTACAGATAGTAGAGTATGTGGAGGAGCTATCTCACTTGAACCCAATCCTTGCCTATTTTAATAAACAATCTTTGCATGCATGGATGAGGATATGATGTTCTTGAAGGTTTCCTCTTCAAGAACACATTTTTCTGCTTTAGCTTTGCTAATCACAAGCTTAGCCTAGAATTTAGTTAACTTGGTAATGAGATCTTTGATCTGAGTCCTGTAATTTGTGTGCTCATGCTTAAGAGTTGAAATTGTTTTCTCTAAATCTTCTATTTTAGTTTATAGTCATTTTCAGATCTTTTGAAATAAACCCTTAAAAATACTCAAAGACTCCAGATCATATCTCACTTCCAGGTTATAGGACATATACATGTTTACTTTAACAATGCATTCAGGTGTACACAGATGTTCTCATACCTTGGCTTCTTCATGGTCAACCATTAGTGCTTGATTTGGAGAAACATCCTCTACCTGAAAGCTCTAGTCAAAGCCTCCCTCTTCAACAGCAACAGCAGCTTGTTGTTTTGGTTGGCTTGGCTTCTTAGATCTTGGAGCTGCATCAGTGTAGCTTGTTCTGGATTATGCTTGGCCACCATTACTCCTTGGTTCCTTGCACTCTCTAGAAAAGTTTCCCATATGGTTACAGTTGTAACACTTCACTTTGCTTTTATCCAATCCAAACTTTCCACTAGATACATTGCTAGGAAACTTTCTTCCAGTTCTCTTGTAGAACTTCTTGACTCTATAAGTGAGAAGAGCCATTTGTTGGACTATCTCCATATACTCCAGGTAATCTGGATGGATACAATCCAAGTCTTCAAGAGTAAAGAGAAAGTTACCACAACTTTCATCAGTAGACACAAAGGCTAGAGATGAGCTTGTCTCTTGGAATGGGCTTCCTTGGATGCAGCTCTCCTTTGATGTCTCAGGGAAGATGATGAAAGGGACCTTTCATGAGTTATCAAGGTAGCAGATAAGATGATGCTGTTTTTCTCTACTATCCCTTTCCACCACATGGAGGGCTGAACTCTGTTGATTGCTGGAAGAGCTGCTTGATAGATTCTGCATGTTCATCTCCATCTGGTAGCTCTAAGGATACCATTCTGCTTTATAAGAATAAGAGTGTAGAGATTTTCAATTCTCTTAATGGCCACACAGTAGTGAGTCCATTGTCTTGGAAGAGAGAACATGAACTTCCTCATAATGTCCCTATTCTCAAGCTTCACTCCAACATCCATGAGAGTATCTACAATCTCAACATACCTAAAGTATTGTTAAGTTGTAGTTTCACCTAAATTGCAGGCGAAGTTCTCAAACTTTTGCTTCATGAGGTCCTTCTTGTTTTCTTTAGCTTGATCAGACCCTTATACATAAGCTTAAGTGCATCCCAGAGCTGCTTAGCAGTTTTGCACTTCTTTAAGCCTCTGTATATAGAGTTGGGAAGAGCAGTTTGGAGAGCGGTTATGGCCTTTTGATTTATGTCAATCTTCTCCCAACCTTCCTCAGAATAGTCAGCCACTTTCTTTGGAATTATCCTACCTCCAGCACTGGCTGAAGAGGTACTTAGGATGTGAGGTCCTAAGATAATAGATCTCCACATCCTGCTGTCTTGAGACTTGATGAACCCTTCTATTCGTTGGTACCAAGTAACAAAGTCATCAGGACTGATTAGTGGAGATTTTATCATCATATCGGTTTCCATGTCAGCCTTAGTGAAAGCTACCATTTGAGCTGGTAAGTGTTTTATGAACCTAAATGGATTTAAGATGGTGAGATCTTACAATCAAGAGCCTAAAAAGCTCTGATACCAATTGCAGGACCGGTGAAGGGAAGCAATGCAACAGTTTCACAAGGTTGGAGAGACTAGAACACTTAACAGATCAAATAGGGAACTGGCTAATGAAACAATGAACACAAGTAAATAACACAATAAGAACACAAGTAGATGGTTTTCAAGAATGATGTATATTACTCTCAAGTGTTTTACAAATATTACAAGACTTAGTCCTAAGGACTGGTACTTTAGATGCTTTATACTACGTCCTACAGTAGGCCATACTTTGACGTCCAACAGGAACACTAATCTAGACAACAAGATCAATGTAAAGTCAACAGGCAAATTGCCTTTTGACTAGTGACTATGACATGCCAAAGCTCACATCCTTATCTATTACAAAGAGGATAAAAGTACAAAGTAGAAAGTTACAGACTCTAAGACCTTAATCTAAAGTTGACAAAAGTATGGACTTATCACCAACGTATATAAGTTGGTGACTCTTTAGAGATGGCAGAGAAAAGTGGTTCAGCTTTTGTCAAAAGCATGTCAGACAAAGCATGTCTTCTCTGCCTTCGGAAGAAATTAGTCTCTTGGCTTAGGAAGACTTTGTCTTGAAGCTTTGGAAGACTTCATCTTTAGCTTTGGAAGAAATGGTCTTTTGGCTTCGGAAGATTTGATACTTAGTGAATTTCATTGAGTTGTATCAAATCTTCTGAAGTAACTTTCCTTGTACTTCAGATGTGCATGCTGAGAGCTCATTGGTTGCATTAGCCTCTAAGTAAAACTCTTACAAGCTTTTCAATTATTGAAACAAAAGTTGTGTAATGCACCTATTCTAACTTTACCTTAAGGCACTGATGATTTTTTCATGTATTGCGACACATCAAATCAAGGTATTGGTTGCGTGTTAATGCAAAAGGATAGAGTCATTGCTTATGCATCACGTCAACTCAAGGTGCACGAGAAAAACTATACTACTCATGATCTAGAGTTGGGAGCAGTAGTGTTTGCACTTAAGATTTGAAGACATTACATGTACGGTACTAAATGTATCATTTATACTGACCACAAGAGTCTCCAACACATCCTTGATCAAAAGATGTTGAATATGAGACAAAGGAGATGGGTGGAACTACTTAATGATTATGACTACAAAATTCGATATCACCCGGGTAAGGCCAACGTAGTAGCAGATGCCCTGAGCAGAAAAGAAAGAGTTAAGCCCACTCGAGTATGTGCATTAGGAATGACCATTTAAACTAGTCTAAAGACTAGGATTCTAGATGCACCAAAAGAAATTCTTCAGAAAGACAACCTGAAGGGTAAACTTTTATGTGGGGTGGAAAAGAAATTAGAATCTAAGTCTGATGAGGTTCTGTATTTTCAAGATAGAATACGGATTCCAGACTCAGGAAGCCTGAGAGAGCTAATTCTGGATGAAGCCCACAAGTCAAAATACTCTATTCACCCTAGAGCTATTAAAATGCATAAGTACCTTAAGGAAGACTACTAGTGGCCTGGTATGAAGAAAGATATTGCTTCATATGTCGGGAAATGATTAACTTGTTCCAAAGTGAAAGCTGAACATCAGAAACCACCTGCGTTATTACAACAACCAGAAATCCCATAATGGAAATGGGAACATACCTCAAGGATTTCATAACAAAGTTACCAAGAACATCCCGTGGTCATGACTCCAGTTGGGCCATTGTTGATCGTTTAACAAAGACCGCACATTTCCTACCCATCCGAGAGGATTTTTGGATGGAAAGATTGGACAGACTATATGTAAATGAAGTTGTAGCTAGACATGGAGTACCTATTTCTATTATCTCCGATAGGGATAGTCGGTTTACTTCTAGGTTTTGGCAATCATTACAAAAGGCCTTAGGGAAAAGTGTTGACATGAGTACGGCTTACCATCTGCAGCTGATGGTCAAATCGAGAGAACAATACAAACCTTAGAGGACATGCTCCGAACTTGTGTGATTGACTTCGGTGGAAGTTGGGATGCCTACCTTCCACTGATTGAATTCTCACACAATAAGTATCAAGTGCACACCGTTTAAAGCATTATCTGGGCGCAAATGTAGATCACCTATCTGTTGGACTGAGTTGGTGATAGTCAATTAACTGGCCCAGAGATCATTCAAGAGACTACCGACAAAATCTCTCAAATCAAAGAAAGAATAAAAGCTCCAATAGACCATCAGAAAAGTTATGTTGACAACCGTAGAAAGCCTTTGGAATTTCAAGTTGGTGATAGGGTTATGTTAAAAGTATCACCATGGAAGGGCATAGTTCATTTTTGTAAAAAGGGTAAACTCGCCCCGAGGTATGTCGGACTCTTTGAGATTCTACAACGAATTGGCCCAGAGGCATACAAACTAAAGTTACTGTAACACCCGGAAAATTCAGCAAAAAAAAGAGAGAGAGAAAAGAAAAAAAAGGGAGAAAAAGAGTATCACTTAAAAACAAGGGGTTAAAAGTGTACAAGGGGAAAACTTACCCATTATGGGATTTAAAAAGAAGTATGGCAGCCCACACTTCCTTTTTACACACACACTTTGGTTGCACAGAAGAAAGAAGAAGCTGCAACTAGTTTCTAGAGAGAAAAAGAAGAAGATCTTCAAGAAGGTGAGGTTTCCTAGTGTTTACTTCTTGGTTTTTAGTGGGTTTGAACTTCTGAGCTGATCTTTATGTGTTTCCTTTGTATTTGGCAGCATGTTTTTGTGTGTTTTAGTGCTAGAACTCCAGGTAGCTCTCGGGTTTGAGGAGTTTTCACTCAAAAGCTGTTAGAGGTGAGTTCTAGATCCCCTCTTTTACATGTTTCTGCTTGTTTGAGGCTGGTATGCATATTAAACTGTTGTTTTCTACACAAAACCATGTTTTTCATGAAATGTACGACTGAAAATGGATGAATGTTTATTTCTTGTGATTTCTTTGATGTTGTGTAGATGTTTAGTACGTTTTAAGTGTTTAACATGTTAGATCTATGCTAAGTATAATTTAGAATGATGTTTGGAGACTGGAAAATACGTATGATGCATTACAGGTGATAGTTGTAGTGTTCCTGTGGACACTTAGGATATGCATGGTGTCTGTATTGGACATGGTACGTCCGTTGTGGACACTTAGACAAATTTTGCATGTTGTGCCCTATGGAATTTGTTCATCCGCATTTTCTTTGTTCATCCACATTTGACCTTGTTCATCTGCATTTGAGTTTGTTCATCGCATTTGTTTTGTTCATCTGCATTTGACTTTGTTCATCTACATTTAACCTTGTTCATCTGCATTTGACTTTGTTCATCTGCATTGGACTTTGTTCATCCGCATTTGCTTTGTTCATTTGTATTTGCTTTGTTCATTCGCATTTGACTTTGTTCATCTGCATTTGACTTTGTTCATCTGCATTTGGCATTGTTCTCTGCATTGGATTTTGTTCATCCGTGAATGTCGGATGTACCGATTGTGTGTATGAGGCATGGATGTGGTGCCTATTTGGCTTATGTGAAAGATGTGGATGCGACAGTGCCATGAATGTCGGATGTACCAGTTGTGTGTGATTTCCCAGATGTGTTCCCAGAAGATTTATCAGGTGTACCACCTGACCGCGAGATTGAGTTTCAAATTGATCTGATACCTGGTGCCCAACCAGTCGCAAAGGCGCCGTATCTTCTCGCTCCCTCCAAGATGAAAGAATTGATGACTCAGCTGCAAGAGTTGTTAGATAAGGGGTTCATTAGACTGAGTATCTCTTGGTAGGGTGCTCCAGTCTTGTTTGTGAAGAAGAAGGATGATAGAATGAGGATGTGCATCGACTACCTTGAACTGAATAAGTTGACAATGAAGAATCGGTATTCGTTACCGAGGATTGATGACTTGTTTAATCAGCTCCAAGGTGCCAGTTAGTTCTCAAGGATAGAACTCCAATCTGGTTACCACCAATTGAAGGTGAGGGGGCAGGATATTCCTAAGACAACTTTTCACACGCGTTATGGACACTATGAGTTTCTTGTGATGTCTTTTGGTTTAACCAACGCGCCAGCTGATTTTATGGATCTATTGAATCGGGGGTGTCGGCCTATGCTAGAAAAGTCAGTGATTGTGCTTATCAATGATATCCTGGTGTAGATGCTTCTTAAAGATTAACATTTAGTCTTTATGTGTCTTGTATAGTTTTTGTCATAGTATAGGGACTATTTTGTAAATATTTGTTCATTTTGTATTGATAGTATAAATAGCATAGATAAGGTATGTGTAGGAAGAGAGTTAGATACATCTTAGAAGCACCTAAGAACGAATTGTAACTGTTTTCTTTCTACACTTGTACTCTCTATGCATTCTGTCAATGAAACCATGAATTTTTGTGATATGTTTGCTTAGATTTGATTACTTGTGTTTGTTTTGATTGAATTGTATCATGATATCACCACAGATCGATCCATTTTGATCCTATCAAATGGTATCAGAGCTATTGGTTCAGTGATTTGAGTTCTTCAAACTGTCGAACTTTTGAATCACTTGAATCTATGATTGATAAGCAATTCAATCAAATAATTTTTGATTTAAGTTGTGTTTCATCATCAAAAACATGAATTGAATCACAATTTGCAGCTCAATTCGTTCAAATTTAGTGAATTGTTCAAATCAGTGTTAGAACTTGTTCTTCGTCAGTCGAACTGATTTTCAAGCCAAAGATCGATTTGTTGTTATTATTTGATGAAATTGAAGTTAGAGGACTGTTAATTGATCGAATTCCTACCTAATTAGAGGATTTTAGGTCAATTCATCAAGTTTTGAAGGATTTCAGAAGATCTGAGTTCGTTTGAATCTGTTGAAGTTGGCACATTAGGTCAAAACACCACTGAAAATTGCCTAAAGTGTTAGGCGCTTGACAACTGTTCAGGCATTTTTGCACTGTTAAGGCATTTTTGGATCAGGCGTTTTACCACTGTTGGGGCGTATTACCAGTGGACTAGGCGCATTACAACTATTGAGGCGTTTTTAAAGTGGGCATTGACACCCAGACGTCTGAAAACTGTTTGGGCGTTTCACAACTGTTCAGGCGTTTTACAAGTTTCGGCGTTTCAGAATTTTTCTAAGGCAATCCCTTAGGCGTTTCAAAGTCAAAGTCAAAGGAAGGTTCACAACTGTTTTAGGTGTTGACACCTAGACGTCTGAAAACTGTTTGGGCTCTTCATCACTGTTTAGGCGCATCAACATCAACACTTAGAAATTTTTCAGAAATTTTTCAAAACTTAAAAATCCAAATATATTTTCAATTCATTGTTTTAATTCAAAAACTTAAAAAAAACAAAAACAAATCTTTTTCTAAAATACAAAATTAAAAATGGTGAAATCAGAAGACTCAAAGAACAGAGTTCCTAAACTGAAGAACAGAGCTGATTTTAAGAACTGGTCACTTAGACTGAAACATCACCTTAATTATATTGATACTGATCTATGGAAATCAATAGAAAGAGGACCTCACATTCCTATCACTTCAGATGGTCCTGATGGAGGATTTGTCTACACTAAAGGCTCTCCAGAACCATACCCTAAAGATGGATTGCAGGGTGATGATTTAAAGAAAGTGAAGAATGATATAAAAGCATATTCTCTGATGTGTAAAGGACTACCTCTTGAAGTCCTAACAAGACTAGATGGATATCAAACGGGATATACCATGTATAAAGCCTTGAAGATAATATGTGAAGGAGGTAAAGAAATTCAAGATCTCAAAAAGCAGAAATTGAAGAGACAATTAGAACTATTTGAGTACTTATCTGGTGAAACAATAAACCAAATGATGAATAGGTTTGTGCAACTCACAACTGAGATGTCAACAGCTGGCATCAAAAATGATCTAAAAGATCTAAACTTTAGGCTTCTCAATGCTCTTCCATCTTCATGGAAGCAAACAGTTACACTGTTAAAGCATACTGAGAAATTTCCTATGGATCTTCATTTGTTGATAGCCAAAATTGAGTCTGTTGAAATTGATGAAAGCTCAATGAATAATGATAGAGCAGCTTCAATGTCTCAGTACAAATATATTGCATCTCCAGCAAGTACTGTGAAAATGCATTTATGGCTAAAAATGAGAGTTTACCTGAAGAAGAGGGTGATCTGTTTATAGGAGCAGGGTTCTTTACTGATCCTTCTTATACAAGTGCACCTGCTTATACATCTCAGTCTCAACCTCAGTCTCCTCCTATGCCTTAAAGTTCTAAACCTCAAACTCAGACTCCATCTATTAACTCTGCTAAATCTAGCAAAGTTAAAGATGTCATTAACATCCTTTTACAGGATGAAGAGTCCAAATCTGCTTTTACTGCTTTTATGGCTAGTTTTCAAGCTTATCAAGGTAGTCATTTAACTCAATTAGATTTTGTTTTGCAGGACTTATTCGAAATGGACCCAGATGACGTGGAGGAAATGGATCTGAATTGGCAAATGGTGATGATTGCATACAGGACTCAGAAACACTCTTATGTCAACAGGAACTACAAGCCAAGTGCTAATAAGACTGTTGGATTTTACAAGTCTAAGTCAAGGTGTTTCAACTATAATAGTTATGGGCACTTTTCAAGAGAATGCAAAGCTCCTAGAAACAAAGGAGGGAATGGCCAATTGAGTTCAAGCAATCAGAAATTTCAACAATCATCTCAGAAGACATTCTAGAAACCATACCAAAGCTTACCAATGCCTGAACTGAAAGATGAATCTAAGTCATCTGAAGAGCCTAAGAATGCTCTAGTTGTCAATATTAAAGATGGATATGATTGGAGTGCTTATGCTGAGCAATTTACTACTGATCTAACATCCAATTTATCCCTTATTGCAGAAGTTCAAGGAGAAGATTGGTCAGATGATAATGATCCAAAGGCTAAATATGATTCTGAGAATGAAGAAGAAGAATATGACTGGAGTGACAAGTCAGATCCTAAAGAGGATTCAGAAGAAGTTGCATTGATGGCACAGTTTGATCAACCAAAGGTTAAAAATTTTAACTCTGAGACCTCTCCTCCTAAATATCCTGAAATACCATCAGAAGTAAGAGAAAAACTATGCACAAAATCTTGCTTTGAACACATTGAATACTACAAAAATTACTCATATAAAATATGTGAAAAACTAAAGCAAGAGGAATTGATGCATAATAAACTAAAAAATGATCACAAATTGTCAGATGAAAAGATCATTTCTTTACAAACTTCATGAAACAAAACTTTGAAAGAACTAGAAATAGTTTCAAAACAACTTGAAGAAATGACCAAGAACTTAGAACAAGAGAAAATAGCACATGCTGCTACTCAAGTTGATCTTGCTAAAGTCAAAAGTTCCAAAACAATCGTGGAACAACTGGTAAGTGAAAGAAAAGATAAACAAAAAGCAGGATTAGGTTTCACTCACGAACCAACGCCTGAATCTATAACTAACACTTTGCCAGAAAACTTTAATACACACGATCACTCTCCTGAGAATAAGGCAAAACTCAAAGCTTTCCAAAACAAGAACATGATTTCTGATAATGAAGAAGAGAAAGCTAATGTAATAATTTTTGAATAAAAGGATACAGAAAAAGATCAAAAACAATCATCTGGTTAAAGTCAAATCTTATGAACCAAGACCAAAAGGCAAGAAAATTTTTGTTCCAAAAGAATCTGTCTTGGAGGAAGTAATTACTAAAAATGATAACCAAAACTCCAAAAACAAAGATAAAGCTAAACAAGAAGAAGTAACAACAGAAGATTCTAACTCATATGATCTAAATAATCCTGAATTTATTAAATGGCAAAAGGACCAAAAAAAGAAAGAAAATGAAAAAGAATCTTCCACTAAAGATGTTCAATCTCAAGTAAAATCAAGTTTCACAAAATCAAGGAACCAGAAAAGAAGAAGAAAAATGAATAAAGCTAAAAATGATCAAATTAAAGAAAATCAGACACAGACAACAAATCAAACAAATAAATTTTGATTGAAAAATGATCAAGTTCAACTTCTGTTCTCAGTTGAACTTTAACTTGTTAAGCGTATCCTAAATTTGTGATAAATCCTATTCTGTCCTTTTTGATGATTCATTTTGCTATATTTTGAAGCCAGGTTTCCAGATTAGCAAAGACTGGGTAGTTGTTAAAGCTGTTAGGGATCGAGATGTATACAAGCTGGATATGTCTCAAGTTGATCCATCTACAGAAAAACTTGCCTCATTGCTCAAGCTTCAAATGACGAAAGTCAGCTTTGGCATAGACGTCTTGGGCATTCCAACATCAAGAATATGAATAAGCTTGTAGCAGGAAATCATGTTATCGGCCTTCCATCAAAGAAGTTTGCCACTACTGATCAATGCTCAGCATGTTTAAAAGGGAAACAACACATAGCGTCTTATAAGCCCAAGCAGATAAACTCAAATTCCAAACCCCTTCAGATGTTGCATATGGACCTTTTTGGACCAACCAACGTGAAAAGTATTGGAAGAAAATCATATTGTTTAGTTATCATTGATGACTTTACAAGATTTTCATGGGTTTTTTTAATGCTAAATCTGAAACGGCTGAATTATTAAAAGAATTTATCATAAAAGTAGAAAATCAACTTGAACAAAAAGTAAAAATAATAAGAAGTGATAATGGTACGGAATATAAAAATGTAACTATTGACATGTTTTGTGCAGAAAAAGGAATTGCTCATCAGTTCAGTGCTCCCAGAACTCCATAACAAAATGGAGTTGCTGAAAGGAATAACATAACTTTGATTGAGGCTGCGCGATCCATGTTAGCAGATGCAAAAATTCCTATCACTTTCTGGGATGAAGCCATATCTACTGTGTGTTTTGTATAGAATCATACTTTAATTGTGAAAGAAAAACTAAAAACTCCATATGAGTTGATGTTTGGCATGAAACCAAACATAGATTTTCTTAAATCTTTTGGTTGTCCAGTTATGATTTTAAATTCAAGTGATCAGCTAGGAAAATTTGATGCAAAATCTGATGATGGATTTTTTATTGGATATTCATCTGTTTCAAAAGCCTATCGAGTTTATAACTCTAGGACAAATGTTATACTTGAAACATTCAACATCAAATTCCTTGAAAACTCTTTTCCATCGGTGTCAAATGGTCCAGCTTGGTTATTTGATTTAGATTCTTTGTCAAACTCTTTTCAATCTAACTTGTTTGATCAATCTAACTTGCTTGATTCTACAGGTAAGATGAAACCTCAAGGAGATCTTGATTCTTTTAGTGATGATTCAGATTCTGAAGATGTAGATGACTCAAGCCCAGATTATCCCTTCTTTTCTTTTGTCAGAGATTCTATAATCCAGTCTAATAATGATGATCATTCTCATCAAGATAATGACCATTCCATTTCAGAAAATCAAGATGTTTCACAACCAATTCCTAATGATGGTACAAAAATTGTACGACCAGAGTCAGGAACGTCATCTATTTCTGGTGATGTAGTTGATTCTGGTAATCTTGATTACTTTATCAACTCACCGACTCAAGTTCCCAATTTCAATTCACATTCTTCAAGCCTACTGCATCAGTTTTCCAACTTGAATCAAACCAATCTGGATGTTCATGTTTAAGGAAATGAAATTCCAACATCTCGTATCCACAGGAACCATCCAACATCTCAGATTATTGGTCCATTGAATGTGAGAACTACGAGGAGTAAAACAGAACAAGCAAATGTTTATTTATACTCGTGTTTTCTTTCTCAAATTGTTCCTAAAAATGTTATCGAAGCGTTAAAGGACAGTAGTTAGATTGAGGCTATGCAAGAAGAATTATTGCAGTTCCACAAACAAGAAGTGTGGAATCTGGTGGATTTACCTGAAGGAGAAAATTCCATAGGCACAAAATGGTTGTTTAGAAACAAAAATGATGATAGAGGTGTAGTTATTAGAAATAAAGCGAGACTCGTTGCACAAGGATACACTCAAGAGGAAGGAATAGATTATGATGAAGTATTTGCTCCAGTTGCAAGACTTGAATCAATTCATGTCTTCCTGGCTTATGCATCATTCATGACATTCAAAGTGTATCAAATGGACATAAAAGGTGCATTCTTGTATGGACCAATCACCGATGATGTGTATGTAAAGCAACGTCCAGGTTTTGAAGATTCACAATATCCACATCGTGTGTACAAGCTTAGCAAAGCTTTATACGGTCTACATCAAGCCCCTAGAATCTAGTATGAGACATTGTCACAACACTTAATCCAACATGGATACACGAGAGGGAAAATCGATCCAACTTTGTTCATCAAGAAGGATGCAGATGATCTCTTATGTGTACAAGTGTATGTCGATGACATCATATTTGGTTCTACAAAATGAAGTCTCGATTTCAAATAAGTTCTATAGGAGAAATAAATTTCTTTCTTGGACTTCAAGTTAAGCAATCTGCAGATGGTATATTCATTAACCAAGAGAAGTTTGTCGACAAGCTCTTGAATAAATTTAAACTGCAAAATTGTCAGTCCATCAGAACTCCAGCTGACGTAAACACCAAGATTGATCCTAATCCTAAAGGAAAATCTGTAGACCAAACTTTATACAGATCTATGATTGGTTCATTGATGTATCTTACTACATCTAGACCAGACATAATGTATGCTGTTTGTGTCTGTGCAAGGTATCAGTCAGACTCGAAGGAATCTCACTTAATTGCTGTCAAACGCATATTTAGATATCTCAAAGGAAAACCGGCATTAGGGTTATGGTATCCTTATGAAGGAAACTTTGAGTTATATGGGTATACTGATAGTGATTATGGAGGATGTTGTCAAGATAGAAAATCTACTACGGGTGGTTGTTAGTTTTTAGGACCCAGATTAGTCTCATGGAAATGCAAGAAACAAACAAATGTCTCTGTTTCAACAGCAGAAGCTGAGTACATAGCTGCTTCAGCAGGATGTTCTCAAATCCTTTGGTTACAAAACCAATTGATGGATTACGGTTCAACTTTCTCAAAACTCCAATTTACATTGATAACACTGCTGCTATGTTTATTACAGCTAATCTTGTCCAACATTCAAAAACAAAACATATCGAGATTCGATATCATTTTCTCAGAGATAACTCTGAAAAAGGATTAATCATTCTGATTCAAATTGCTACTGAAAAACAGATGGCTGACCTTTTTACTAAAGCCTTCTTACCAGGACGGTTTGAGTATTTGGTAGAGTTAATTGGTCTTATTAACCACATTTAAAAACTGGTTTTTCAGTATTTCAGTTAATTGAATCTAAATATGATCAGAACCCTCCCTTATATGAATAGGACACAGCCAGAGAATCTGTCAAAGTTAATTGCTCGATTGTATTTTGTGTGTGCATGTTTCTTAGAAAAAGCAAAATCAAATACAAAAATAGAAAACTGAAAAATCAAAAGATAAAAATATAAAACAAAAACTACAAAAAATAGAGTTTTTCTTGATTAATTCATTATTTAGGATGAATCTGTCTTTGCAATATGTGAGAAATGATAGATACATTAGTATGATCAGTTGCATACTTCACTTGATAATAAAGTCTGACGTGATCAGATATGATGTGCAAGTAAGTTCATGCAATTAGACTGAAAAAGTAAATTCTTGTGATTAAACTAAATCACTCATGCATTTATGTTTGTCTATCTTAGCACTAATGAGTAGTGTTGATTTCTCAAATTGATTGCTTGTTAAGACATAATCTCACACCTGATGGTGATATGAATAATCATTAAGCTCTAAATTATTTAAAGCATTTATCATTTCTCTGTTATGAGTCATCATAGACCTGAAGTGATGAGATATCCTCTGTTGTAAGTGATTACAGACCTGGATATTCTCACTGATGCTACAAGATGCCAATCTGCACAAACTCCAAATGAGATCTGGTTATAGTATATATCAGGTTAACAAGTTGAGAACAGTGACTTCTTACATATCTTTATGAGATTTAACCTCTCTAAGTCAAAGTGTGACTACATAATGTCAAAGCTAATTGTACCTTAATAAATCCAAGAATTGAAAAAGTAAGTGTGCAGAATATCTTGCTACATGCACTCATTTTCTGTCCTTAGATCTCGTGTCTCCTTTACTACAGAAATGCTGACCTGGAACACACCTGATCAGGATTTATTCACTGTCCATGACTATCCATCAATTTTTTTATTTAATGTGCTGATCTTATCTAATATGATCTCACTGCAGACATTGATTTATTTGTAAATATTAGACTTTTATTCTGCTTTAATCTTGATTTTTACATGTTTTTTGTGTGCAGGCATATTAACAACGATTAGTGTACTCTTCATGTGACTTTCAAGAAACTTCTAAGTTTATTAAACTTAAAAGTTTAGGGGGAGTAAAAAGAGTAAAAAGCAAAAATGTCTAAGAGAAAATATTTCAAATTTCAAGATATGAAAATCAAAATTTAGTGTTTTGGATGGAAAGGATGAAGCTAAAAAGTTCAAGCATGTGTGTGTTTGACATAATGTAAAAATAAACCTGAAAAACATTTTAAAGTGGAAAAGCTTCTTGCAGTAGTATAATATGAGACTATTTGTTAAATATTAGAGACTAAAATGATGGGAAATTATTTTTGAAAAATAAATAAAAATAAAAAGGTCAAAACATAAAAATTAAAAAAATTCAAAATAAAAATAAAAATTTGAAATGCAAAAAGTTTAAAATTGAGGGTCTATTGTGTAAATTTTGGGTGAAAGTCAAAATTTGACTAATTAAAGTCAACATTTGATAAATTGTTTTAATATTAGTATGTGAATAGTGCTAATATGTCTAAACAGTGTACAGGTGGAAGATCTGAATATTACAAGTGTTAGACACATGAAAGTCATCTCATGCGCCTAAACAGTGTTCAAAAGTCCAGGATTAGGAGCATGATGATTTTTCAAGATTTGTACAAGTGTTGGACGTTTCAGACAACCTCATGCTTCTAAACAGTTGTCATGCGTCTAAACAATTGTTATAAGTATGAAAAAATGAGGTTAAGTGTTGGGCGTTTCAACATTCTCATGCGCCTGCATAGTACCCGGACTTTCAAGAATTGGGCATTTCAAGTGAAAATAACCAAGTGTTGGGCGTTTTAGCTAAGTCCATGCGCCTGAACAGTTCAAAAGCGCCTAAATTAGTGCTTATGCGTCTGAACAGTTCTCATGCGTCTAAGCTCATGCGCACAAACAGTGCTCATGCGCCTAAAAAATTTCACTCGGTATAAAAGCAACACTTTGTGATTTCAGACATTTCACTCTCAAAAACCCCTCAACACTCAAAACCTAGACACTCGATATACCATTGATTCACTCATTTCGATTGATTTCTGATATTGTCTTGCATTCTATAGTGGTATTATCCGATTCTAAATGTAAGTTGATGATCAAAATTATAGAAATTTCAGTTTAACGGGTTGATTGATTTGGGCGTATCGGACCTATTCGGGTGCATGAACCCTAGTCTAATGAATCTGTTAAGATTGTGAATGAAATGGATATAAGGACTAAAATTGATGATGAAATGTTAATGAAACATGATTTCGATCTCATTGATGCATTAAAATCTGTTTTTCATCAAACTTGAATCTGTGATGATTCTTCACATGTCGACTGTTGAAGATGAACAGTCAAAATTTTGAATTTTTTTGTAAAATAATGAAAATTAGTAATAAGATCATGTTTTAATCTGTTTTTTAACAGAATTCATTGAATTAATGTGTTTTAAATCATTTTCATACTAACTTGAATGAAATTTGTCCTGAATAAGATCACTTAAACACTTAGAAAATTTTAGGTGCAAGTTAGTCAAAATGTTTAAAACATACTAAATCTTAAATTTCAATAAACTTTCAATTGATTTTAATTGTTTAATATTCAAATTTCTAAATCTCTTGTTTCAATTTTTGCAGATGGCTGAGTTAAAGTTCGAGCCAAAGCATAATGTGGCAGCTTTACTAAATGAAGAACTACAAGAGGCTGTTAGCTATGAAGAGATAATTAGATTTTTACTAAGAACAAAGTATGTTTATGCCATGTGTTATCAGCCAATCATATATGCAAGACTAATCAAGAAGTTCTGGAACACTGCATATGTTGAAGTTAATGATGAAGGTAGAAAAATGGTGAGGGGATTTATTACAAACCTCAGAATGATTGAAGTATCTGAAGATTCTATAAGAGAAGCTCCAAGATTAGGACCAAATGATCCTGATGATTTATCTGAATTGTCTTTTAATGAATGTAGAGAGACATTTATGGCAATGGGTAATCCTGATCACTTTCCCAAGAAGCAATTTTTTCGAGCAAGAGTTTATAATCACTGGAAGTTGTTATGCTATATCTTTCAAAACTGTATGTCCAAAAGGAGTGCTGGATGGAACTCTTTCCCAGTAGACATAGCATCTCCTATCGTAGCACTTGCAACTAATCGGAGATTTAATATGTCAAAGTGGATTCTAAATGGTTTTATCTTTAATTTGGAAAAGGGAACTAGGAACAAGTACCTAATGTACCTAAGATTCCTACAGATGATTATAAATGAAAAGCATCTGGATATACGTGTAGATGGTGTGAGTGGTGAAACTCTGATGCTAGAACACATGTCTGAGATTTCTTATAAGAGACTTGCTATGGTCACTGGTGCTCAAAATGTACCATTGTTTGATTACATAAGGAATGTGGCTAATGATGAAGTTGACATTACTATTAATCACTATCATTAGACAGAAGAAAACCTATAGATCCTAATGATCTCATTGAAGAATTTCCTAATAATGATGATGATGATGAAAATGATGATACTGATGATGATGAAGAGAGTTCAAGTTCATCTGAAGATGATAATGATGATGATGGTGGTTATGATTATGATGTGATGGAAATAATTCATGATGATATTCAAGAAGCTGACCAAGTTACTGAAGAAGTTCATGAAGAAAGACATGATGTTGTAGATGAAACTGATTCAGCTACTGAGGAAATCCATGAAGACTCTAATGAAAATGTTCAAGAGATTGACCAAGTTACTGAAGAAATTCATGATGATGACACTAAAGTTAATCAAAGTAAAGAAATTATTGGTGGAAGTCAAACTGATGATGAAATTGTTAGTATGATTGATGAAATGATTGATACTAATGAACAGTTTGAGTTGAATGAAAATATTCAAGATTTTGAAGCTGTTGAAGCTGCAATTCATAATGAATTTGTGAATGAACCTCAACAAGAAGCTAATGTAACAGAAGAAGTTAATTTTTAGCAGATTATTGATGATCTAAAAGAAGAAAATTTGAAGCAATTGAAAGTGATTGAAGATTTGAAAGAAGTTAATGAGAAATTACAAGAAGAATTGAAAAAGAAAGATGAAGTGATTGAAGAGTTGATAAAAAGCAAAGAAAACAATGTGAAAACATTTGAAGTAATGATGAAAGATTATGATATCATGGAAGAACAATTCAAAAAGTTGAAAGAGAGCTATGATTTATTGAAAGAAGAATTAGAAAAAATGAAAGAAACACAAAAGTCTCTGTCTCCAGATTTGATGATTATTTCAGAGAGTAATCCAATAGATGTTGAGAAAGTTCCTGTTATAGATAAAGGAAAGAGGAAAATAGATGATATTGATGTTTTAGTACTACCTGAATCATCATCCAAAGTTCAAAAAGTGATTGATGAACATGCAAGTATAAATGAAGAAGATTCGGATATACAAGAAACCATTGGAGCTTTAGATGATATAGAAGCTGAATTTGATGATGACTGTTATAAAGAAGTTTTAGATAATGAAGATTTAGTAGAAGCAAATGTTGATGAGCATTATTCACCTACTGATATAAGCCATGATGCTATACCTGTTAATGTTGAAGAAAGGTATAATTATCTTATCAGAATGAAGTACACTAGAGTTTTTCTTGATGGTTTAACTGTGTCTCAAATTAATGAAGAGTTTGAGAAGTGTATAGCTACTGAATCAAGTGCACCAATTGATCCGGATGAGATCATAGTGGAACACGGGGAGTGGAATCCATTACAGGAGAGCATTAATATTGAAGAACCGACTACATCTAAGTTGTATCATCCAGATCCAAATGATATGAATGTTACTGCATTAAGAACATGGTTACAATCAAGAAACTATCCATGGAAGAAGCTCAAGAGGTTACAAGCCGAATCATTAAGAAATTTTGTAAGGAGCTTTCAAGAAACAGAAAAGCAGTCTAATAGAATGATTGTGCTTGATACTGATAATCCTCAGTATCTTGAGATCACAAAAAGAACGAGGATTCTAAAACCTCAAGAAATTCAGTCTATGGCTATGAAGAGCACAGTGTATGAATGAAGGAAGGAGCTTATGAGAATGTTTCCAGAGACTGAAAGGCAAGGTTATCAAGTCTCTATGGAACAAAAGTGGAACAAGGCACGTTCAGCAGGAGATTTAGTTCGTAATGTTTTGCAGAAAGGACAATCTATTTCTAAGTTGCTCAATGCTATGATTGTTCCAGATACAACAAAAGAAGTGAAGATTTTTGCTTGGAAATATGATGAGATTTTTTATGCATTCTTGATTAAACGAGTTAATGCAATATGTGACGTTTATCATTTTTTCTCAAGTATCATAAAACTTCATGTTCAAGATCTCAAAGAGTTGAATAAATTGCCATTGATTAATCCATCTAAAGCTAAGCGTGGAGAAAACTTTGTGCAATTGTTGAATAGAGGAATAACTCGAATGAGTTCATTTTTACAAACTAGGTGTGATCAGGAAGATAAGGAGAATTTTCAAACATTAAAGAAGAGAAAAGGAGTTGATAAAGATGTTGGTGAAGAAAAGTTTTTGGAAGCTTTCAGTGACAAATATTTTGAAAAAGTCACAAATCCTGGATTGAAAGTCATTGATGGATCTCAACAATCAAAACCAATTTTGAGATGGTTTTACAATGCTGACACATTTGAGCTGAAGTTAGATAGATATTTGAATGATTGGGATCGTGATATGATTTCTTTGTTTGGTGTTTTCAAGCTAAAACTTTTGCATCCCAGTTACATCTCATTCTTATCTATTCAGAAGTTTGAAAAAGTTATTCCAGAAACAGCAGAAAATGACAAAAAGTATTTTGTGTCGATCATTAAGGTGATGAATGCAGCAATGGCAAGGATATCATTGAGGAAAGCATTAGCATATGCTAACATTGTTAAGAAAGATATCAAAGATATTGAGTTCATGAGGATATCGAGCAAAGGGGTTTTAGAAATTCACTGTAAAGATAACTCAAACCCAATAGAAATTTATGCTAATGTGGATATTGCAGGTTTATCAAAGGAAACGTTGGAGGTAATGAACAAGATGGAGATCAAAACAAATGAAGCTAAACCAGAGCAAGGCATCTTAGCTAGCAAGTTTAAATCAGCTATTGCTAAAGCTCTGAGAGAACAAGAACTTTATAGAGAGAAGCCTGTATTTAAGATTAAAGAAGAGTCTGAAAACTTCTTTGATTTATGAAGACTGAAGACCGGAGATAAAGCATGGAGACTGAAGATAAAAGAGAAGACAAAGACAGAAGATAAGAAGATTGAAGGAAAAGTTATAAAAACTGAAGATTGATTTTGAAGACCGAAGACAATGTCAATCTTAGGGGGAGTATTGTAGATGCTTCTTAAAGATTAACATTTAGTCTTTATGTGTCTTGTATAGTTTTTGTCATAGTATAAGGACTATTTTGTAAATATTTGTTCCTTTTTCATTGATAGTATAAATAGCATAGATAAGATATGTGTAGGAAGAGAGTTAGATACATCTTAGAAGCACCTAAGAACGAATTGTAACTGTTTTCTTTCTACACTTGTACTCTCTATGCATTCTATCAATGAAACTATGAATTTTTGTGATATGTGTGCTTAGATTTGATTACTTGTGTTTGTTTTGATTGAATTGTATCACGATATCATCACAGATCGATCCATTTTGTCCCTATACTATGACAAAAACTATACAAGACACATAAAGACTAAATGTTAATCTTTAAGAAGCATCTACACCTGATTTATTCGAAGAGAGAAGAAGAGCATGCCGGTCACCTTCGGGAAGTTCTGGATACGCTTAGAAGGGAGAAGCTGTATGCCAAGTTCTCCAAGTGTGCATTCTGGTTACGCGAAGTTCAGTTTCTGGTCATGTGGTTAATCCTGAAGGGATCATGGTGGACCCGGCAAAAGTTGAGGTGGTGATGCAATGGAAGTCTCCAAAGAAGCCATCTAGGATTCGTAGTTTCTTGGCTTTGGCGGGCTACTACAAAAGATTCATCCAAGACTTCTCCAAGATAGCTTCACCATTGACCAGGTTGACCCGTAAAGATGTGAAGTTCGTATGGGGTCGAGAGCAGAAGAATGCTTTTGAAGAGTTAAAGATAAGGTTGACTCAAGCTCCTTTCTTGACGATACCCTAAGGGAATGAAGACTTGGTGGTCTATTCGGATGCTTCTTATTTGGGATTAGGTTGCGTGCTGATGCAACGGGGAAACATTATAGCCTATGCATCCCGACAAAGATCCATGAGGCTATCTACCCTACTCATGACTTGGAGTTGGCAGTGGTGGTCTTTGCATTGAAGATTTAGAGGCATTACTTGTACGGGACGAAGTGCCCCATCTTCACTGATCACAAAAATTTAAAGTACTTCTTCGAGCAGAAGGATCTTAATATGAGGCAAAGGAGATGGTTAGAGTTGATCAAAGACTATGATTGTGAGATCCATTACCATCCAGGCAAGGCCAACATGGTGGCGGATGCCCTTAGCCGAAAAGAGAGACCCGAGCCGATTCGGGTGAAAGCTTATCAGTTGGTTATGACCTCCGAGTTGATGAAGCAGGTTAATGAATTTTAGGATGAAGTGTTGAAAGAGGACCAGATTAACTCTGAAAGGATGAAAGGTCTAGTCGCCTAGTTGGGGGAGAACACTCTTGGTGTCCGGACAAGATCGGGGCAGATGTGGATTCCTTGTTATGGGGATCTATGTGGGAAGATCATGGATGAGGCTCACAAGACTCAATACCCAATTCATCTCGGTGCTACAAAGATGTATCATGATATGAAGAAAGATTACTGGTGGCCTGGAATGAAGAGTGATGTGGCGGAGTATGTGAGTATGTGCCTTACTTGTTTACAAGTGAAGGTGGAGCACCAAAAGCCATACGGGAAGATCCAACCCTTGGATATACCCAAGTGGAAATGGGAGCACATCACCATGGACTTCATTACAAAGTTATCGCATAAAGCAAGGGGATACGATGCCATATGGGTGATAGTTGATCGCCTGACGAAGAGTGCTCATTTTCTACCGATCCACGAGACGTATTCATCTAAGAGGTTGGCGGATCTGTTCATCAAAGAGATAGTGACTCGTCATGGTGTATCAGTGTCTATCATGTCTGACCGTGACACTCGGTTTACATCTATGTTTTGGAAAAGAATTCATGATGCGATGGGGACGAGGTTACATATCAGTACAGCTTACCATCGTCAAAAAGACGGTCAGTTGGAGATGACGATTCAGATAATGGAGGATATGCTATGAGCATGCGTCATTGATTTCGGAGGAAGTTAGGATGAACACTTACCGTTAGCCGAATTCTCATATAACAACAGTTATCATGCCACCATTGGTATGCCTCCATATGAGATGCTATACGGTAGGAAGTGTAGAATGCTTGTATGTTGGGGTGACATCAGGCAGAAGGAGATAGGGAGCATTGAGGTGATCGAGGCTACGACCAAAAAGTTAGAAAAGATCAAGGCCTTTATAAAGGCGGCAAATGATATACAGAAGTCGTATGCCAACAAGAGACGTAGACCGATTGAATTCAAGGTGGGTGATAGAGTCGTGTTGAAGGTCTCGCCTTGGAAAGGGATCATCCTGTTCAGGAAGCGGGAAAAGTTAAGTTCGAGGTACATAGGGCCTTTCCAAATCATTGCTTGAGTGGGAGAGGTGGTCTATCGATTGGAGCTACCCGATGAGTTAAGTGGAATTCATCCAACGTTCCATGTATCTCATTTGAGGAAGTGCTTAGCTGAGGGGGATATGACCATGCCACTCGAGGACATCGAGGTGGATGAACAGCTCAATTATATGGAGCAGCCAGTGGCCATCATTGACAGAAAAGAGAAGAGGCTAAGGAATAAAGTGGTTCCACTTGTGCGAGTACAGTGGAGACACAGGAAGGGATCCGAGTCTACATGGGAGACTGAGGAGGAGATGAGACAGCATTACCCATAGCTGTTCAAGGAGTGATAGGTTTCAGGGATAAAACCTGTATAAGGGGGTGGACTTGTAACACCCGGAAAATTCAGAAAAAAAAAGAGAGAGAGAGAGAGAGAGAGAAAAGAAAAAAAAGGGGAGAAAAAGAGTATCACTTAAAAATAAGGGGTTAAAAGTGTACAAGGGGCAAACTTGCCCATTATGAGATTTAAAAAGAAGTATGGCAGCCCACTCTTTCTTTTTACCACACACTTCGGCTGCACAGAAGAAAGAAGAAGCTGCAACCGGTTTCTAGAGAGAGAAAGAAGAAGATCTTCAAGAAGGTGAGGTTTCCTAGTGTCTTCTTCTTAGTTTTTAGTAGGTTTGAACTTCTGGACCGATCTTTATGTGTTTCCTTTGTGTTTGGCGGCTTGTTTTTGTGTGTTTTAGTGATAGAACTCCAGGTAGCTCTCGGGTTTGAGGAGTTTTCACTCGAAAGCTGTTAGAGGTTAGTTCTAGATCCCCTCTTTTATATGTTTTTGCTTGTTTGGGGCTGGTATGCATATTAAACTATTGTTTTCTTCACAAAATCATGTTTTTCATGAAATGTACGACTGAAAATGGATGAATGTTTGTTTCTTGTGATTTCTTTGATGTTGTGTAGATATTTAGTACGTTTTAAGTGTTTAACATGTTAGATCTATGCTAAGTATAATTTAGAATGATGTTTGGAGACTGGAAAATACGTATGATGCATTACAGGTGATAGTTTTAGTGTTTGCTGTGGACACTTAGGATATGCATGGTGTCCGCATTGGACATGGTACATCTGCTGTGGACACTTAGACAAATTTTGCATGTTGTGCACTGTGGAATTTGTTCATCCGCATTTGCTTTGTTCATCCGCATTTGACCTTGTTCATCCACATTTGACCTTGTTCATCTGTATTTGACTTTGTTCATCTGCATTGGACTTTGTTCATCCGCATTTGCTTTGTTCATCCGCTTTTGCTTTGTTCATCTGCATTTGACTTTGTTCATCTGCATTTGACCTTGTTCATCCGCATTTGACCTTGTTCATCTGCATTTGACCTTGTTTATCTGCATTGGACTTTGTTCATCCGCATTTGCTTTGTTCATCCACATTTGCATTGTTCATCTGCATTTGACTTTGTTCATCCGCATTTGACCTTGTTCATCTGCATTTGACTTTGTTCATCTGCATTGGACTTTGTTCATCCGTATTTGCTTTGTTCATCCGCATTTGCTTTGTTCATCCGCATTTGACTTTGTTCATCCGCATTTAACTTTGTTCATCTGCATTTGAATTTTTTCATCTGCATTGGATTTTGTTCATCCGCATTGGATACTTGGAATGTCTTAGCCATGCGCTGTGGACTTTGGCTGTTCGCTATAGACGCTTAGAATATTTCTAAAATTTTGGGAAATAGAATTAAGTGTTAAGTCTTGACGTTTTATGGTGGTTTATGCCTGATGATGATGCTCCATATTATGTATTATGACGTGACTTTACGTGGTGTGATATGCATATGTACGTAAAGTATTATCGTAATGAAAGTGGAAGATAAAGATAAGGAAAAGTGGAACGTAATGAATGAATTAAAGTCTTGCAAGCATATAAAAAGGGGTTCACAACTTTTTATGGGTTGCCACCTCGACAGTGTGCCGAGTGTACACCTAAAGGTCAGTCTTTATGACTGATGGAAATGTACGAAACGGGACCCTTGCCACTTGCTGTCAAGACTGTAGTCGCTTTGTGCATCGATGATGGGGCATAGTGCATGACAGGATCTAGATAGAAGTGAAAGATAATAAAGTACGAAACGAACGATGATGAAAGATAATAAATGATTATTATCAAGATGTACGTATGATGTGTGATCACGAACGAAAGTAAAGGAAAGGTTTTTATTAAAAGTAAAGTATTTTATTATATAAACTAGAACACACTTAGCGTCGCTGACTTTTTATATGCATATCAGTTGGCAGGTGATTGATGATGTTGGGGAGGTGCAGGCATGGATGCATAAGCTACTGGGGACAATTCGAGTCTGGCATCCATATTTTGAACATGTTAATGTATTAATACAATTTTTGAGGTTGTAAACGAAATGATATGATATTTGACATGTTTTAATTCATTAATGAAAAGTTAAATTTCCGCTGCAAAATGAGATGTTTTATATTATTTATGCGATGATTGACCAACTATAAGCGTCTCAGGAACGGGGCCTTACAGTTACCGCAAGAACTTAGTGGTGTACAATGATACATTTCACATCTCAAACTTGAAGAAATGCTTGAATGATGAATCAATAATCATACCACTCGATGAAGTTCGCATAGACGAGAAACTCCACTTTGTCGAAAAACCAGTCGAAATCGTGGATAGAGACGTCAAAAAGCTCAAGAGGAGTCGCGTACCGATTGTCAAAGTTAGATGGAACTCAAAGAGAGGTCCAGAATTTACATGGGAACGCGAGGATCAAATGAAATTCAAATACATTTCTCTTTTCGAGAAAACTCCTGTCCTTACCAACTTAATTAGAATTTCGCTACGAAATTCTTTCTAACTAGGGGAGAGTGTGACAACTGTCAATTTATCAGGTCTTGATCATAATGTTTATCTATTTTAAATTCCTAAAAATGTGTGGTATTAGGAATTAGTTAAGTACAACTAGGTCAATATAATATTATGCACTACAAGGTATTGAAATTCAATACGTATATGTATATTTCATGATCAATGGTGATGACGTAGAGACAATATACAACACCTGATGTAATACAAGTAAATATATAAGTATACAAGTCACATTTCAGGAATTAAATATATAGTTGCCCTTTTTTATGTATTTTATGATACTTGATTATTTTGAAATACATTATTATGCGATTCCGGACTTTAACCTAAATGTTTTTATAAAAAGTATTCAACGTTTGTACATGAATATATATTTATGAGCTTATGTTATAGGAATTCTTATTTCGTAAGTGGTTGTTTTGTTATTTATAGCCTATTTTATGCAATTACGACAATAATGCATGATCATTTAAAATATATATGTACATATATATATATATATATATATATATATATATATATATATATATATATATATATATATACATCCAAAACCACCTACACTTTTATAAAATACATGAGAGTATATATATCTTAGTATGTCTTGTTAAAACCTTATAAAAAAGACTAGATGTTTATAAATAAAAAAACACCTACCATATCTTACAAGCCCCACTCATGACCCACTTCTTACACTCTACTATACACACACATCACCAAATTTATCACTATCTTTCTCTCTTCCCTTTAATTCAGCCAAAAACACCATCCCTAACACCATATTACTTTGAAAATCTTGCACATGCTTAACTAGTTACATATAATTGTATTTGACTAGCCTTTTTGGTGGAAATCAAGCCTTCCTACACTATAAATAGAAGCCTTAGGCCATGAAGAACACTTGCACCAACACAATACACTCTTCTATCCCTCTTGTTCTTGGCTTTTCCATCCCCAAAAACAAACCCACCCACACACTCTCAAACACTTGAAGTTTCAAGGCATTTGTGCAAGAACATTCAAGTTTCATCTTATTCCCCCTTTTGGTAAGCTGCTATTTTGGATTTCATGCATCAACATATGCATATTTACACCATCTAACACTTACATGATAGAGTTCTTCATAATCCTTCATACCTTTTATGTTTCATGTTAAAGGATTGATATTCGTAAAGTTATATGATCATAGTGTGACACACCTGGCATGTTCAAGGTGATGTCCCATGATACAAGAAAACATACTAACCGTTATCGTCAACATGTGAAACCATGACAAGTGTTAACAACAATATATAAATGTATATGATCTTATAGACATATATTAGTAATATATGCATAAGGGTTTTCACTATGTGGGTTGTTAAAGACCCATAACATGAAAGACATATAAAACAAGAGCTAACCTGAGACGTTTGGACTATTGGAATAATAACTGGTTTATATATACGAATCATCAAATGAAATAATATTATTTACGAGACTCATGCAAATTCATACATTTTCATTTATTATTTTATTTTATGGAGTATTATTGTTATATAGTATTACTTGCATTTGGTGTAGTTCACATACGATAAACTACCTTATAAAACATTTAAAACGAAATACGATGGAAACCATCGTAATATTTATTTTTATCAAGAAAGTTGTTTCTGCTTTAACAAGAAGTTTATATAAAAAAAATATAATATATATATACATAAATTTGATGGGTCTAGACATATATTTATGTTCTTTGCATTTTTATAAAACCGATTACTTTAAAAATATATTATTTTCATACAAGTAATAGTAAATTTGAAATAAGGCTTATGATGGCAAAGTCAATACATTTAATACACAAAATCTTTTATAAAATGGATGACATCAAGTCAACTACAAGTATGAACGCGTATAACACATATGCATTAAACTAACAAAAGTCCTAAAGGAAAAGTCTTTAAATAAACAAGTATTGTCATCATTGCTCTATGCATAAAGTTAGTCCTTAGGACTCAAGTAGTGTTTGTTTACTTGTAGCTCGAGTAGGACACTTACCATTACGTTATAACCTGTTGTCTCAATTCAGTCAAGACTCAAGGTGAGTATTCATAGCCCGTTTTCATTTTACGTATTAAGGGGAAATACATGCTTGAAATACTTTCCATTACAAGAATACAAAATACTTGTTTACTTTACACTTTGCACTAGCTACATAATGTATATTACATGTGGCAAGGATTATCACACTCAGGCCAGTTACTTACACAACCGATTAACTCATGGATTTGAGCTGATGGATTAATATAGATAGTACTATCGGAGTCTGACAAACTCCCATTCATGGTTAGGTCACGCCAACCATAACTACATTGTTAAACAAATGATTATTTCCACCAAAAACTAATGTTTTATGATAAGACAATAGCAAGGGTCGTACAAGTAGTCAATAGATTTGGTTGTGGACCCATGTAGATTGCATTAGTTTACTTGTTGCTAAAGTATAGTAAACGTTTTTATGTTTTATCGAGTCGCAAACCTGCCAAGTCACCAACTATTAGTTGACACTTTTTAGCATGTTTTTCAGGTAATAATTAAATGATATCATGAACGCATTCGAGAATAAGAGTATGCTTGAAAATTTCTACATGTTTTCTTTGTGCTAGGACTATATTTTGAGAATCTACAAATATGTACTTATTTGAACACCTTGTCTCGCTTTAGTATTTGGGCTTAATGTAAGTTTAGTTTCTCTTGAAATAAATATGTTCTTGATACTTAGTTTTGTTACATTCCTGTGTTTCCGCCAAGGCGGGGGTGCGACACATACCAAACACCAAACAGTGAATGAGATATCTATACCCAAAATCCTAAATCACGAGAAGTTCTCATTGAGTTTTCTGCCTTTCATTTTGTATGATTGTGTAGCTTGATTAATGAGAGTTTAAGAAAGCAACATTATACTCTTTGGTCTTTAGAAGCCATAGATGTGATGTTGTTGCTTCTGCTTACCAAGGTACTTAAATTGTGTTATGGATAACATAATATTTTACCTAATTCTAAGCTGTCTAAATTGACATTGGTGTATGGGTGTTTGAACTCTTAAAAAATTACCTCTTATCTACTAGGGTTTTCGAAGGATTTATGATGGTGCTACTACCGACGACGGCGTCAGTCTCCTTTTAAGTAATATGGATCTGTGCCGCACGGTGGTGCCGCTTTCCGATTGTTATTCTTCGACCGGTGCATGTCCCGCCCTCCCAATCTTTGTTTTATATGAGCGTCTCTGCATCTACTCATTCCCAGCGGTAGCTCGCCCTCGCCTTAAGCTTGATGGTGGTGGTGGTGAAGTTGGTGATGGTGGTATGGTCGATTTGACCAGTGTTGATAATGATGAGGTTTGCCTCATCTGAGACTGATTCTGGTTAGCTATATTGTGATGTCGCTGATGATGAGTTGTTGCTCATCTGAGACTAATTATGTTTGGGTATGTTGTTTCAGTGTTTTGCATGCATGACTATGATTGGATCAAAACCTGTGTTAGTTGCCATGGCTTGGCTGTCATTTATGGCATGCAACTATAACCGAACAACGGTTCTGAGCTCGCTTAGTACTATATTATTATTAATGTAAACTCTTTGTTGTTTCGGTGTATGTTTAGCCATGATTGTATTCGAAAAAAATATTTGTTACCTTTGCATGACAATTCGCTGTGGTGTGTAGCCGTAACTGAAATTTGATTCTGAGCCAACTGAAATTTGATTTTGAGCCTACTGTTTAGTCTGTGATACACATATGACTATGATGGATTATTTTAACCATGGTTGACAGTCCATCCATCACACGCGCATTGTGCGTGGATTTATTTAACTAGTTCAAAATAAATATATACACCACTATAAATCTTACTAATATCATATATACAACCGAACCAAAATTTAAATATCAGATATACCATCTTTAATATTTAAAATATCAGATTTATCAATTTTAGTTTATATCTTTATAAAATAAAAAACATAACAATTCAACCTTTTATTTCTCTAAAAACATCAAATTTTCAATTTAGTACTTTTATTTTATTATGTATTATTATTACTATTATTGCTAGCACTATAATTAACTATATTTGTTAATTTTTATTCATAAATGTTTTCGATAACGATATAAATTTTTAATAAATATTATGTGTTTATTAGATTATGTAAAATGCTAGTATACATTAACAATATAGATCAAAACATTAACTAATATATTTACTATAAAATAATTACTTGTATATTGAACTAATATGTTTAATCTGGTAATTTAACTGAAATTTTACAAATTCTAATACAATCAAAATTTTATTTGGGAATAAGAATTTTGAAATGTTAAAACCTCATTTAACTACTTGAAAATACAATTTAAAAACTTAGAAAATCAATATTTTTGAAATAAACTTTGGTTTCTGCAGGACCTCATTCATATATAAATCTAAGAAAAATATTAAAAAAACACTAAATATGAAATTTTAAAGTTTTGAGGAGGGTAAAACGTACATATGCTAAATTCTTATAAATAAAATAAATCACAATGAGAAAATACATTTTTTATTATAAAAAAGTACATATATAGTGGTGGCCAAAAAAACCGGTTCGGGAACCGGTTTGGCCGAAAAAACCGAAACCGGTTTCTGGCCCAAACCGGTCCCGAACCGCCAGTCCTCCAGCGGTTGGAGGTTTCAAAAAATGAAACCAGTTTCAAACCGTCCGATCCCAAACCGGTTCCCAAACCGGTTCACCAAACCGGTTTTAAAAACTAGCCATTTTTTTACCGTTTTTGACCTTTTTTGTGTTTTTTTACCATTATACCCCCATTAAGCTAGTATAAATATGTATTGGATGTTTTGGTTGAACCACAACAACTTAAAACACTCTCTACTCTCAACAAACGTTTTCTATTCTCAAATACGCTTAATACTTTTGTTCAATTCAAAAAAAACTCTCAATACTTTTGTTCATTTTAAAATGGCTTCATCAAGTGCTCAATCATCCGTTGGTTGTGATGCATCTTCGAACAACGTGGTGGTAGCAATCTTTCCTACGAATAGGAACCCCGAAATATGGTGCAATTACGATTTATGTCAAATGGCTAGCGGTCCAAACAAAGCTCGTTGCAAGTATTGTCATAAGTTTTTCAAAAAAGATGCAAATACAACTTTGAAAAACCACATTGCGAATAAATATTGTGAGGCTTTGAAAGATGAACCGTCTCAAGGTCAAGCTTCGATGACAAGCGAAGGGAATGTTTGGGCTTATGACGTTGAAGCTGTTCATGAGCAAATAGCGCATTTTGTAATTCAAGAAAGCATGTCATTCAAACATTTCGACAATGAAAGTTTGACTCGGTTAATTCAACTGTCACGCCCTCGCTAGAAGCGGAAACACGAGGATGCGACGGACAAGATCGTCATAACACATTGGGGGTTTAAGAGAATAACTAAAGGTATTCTCCGTAAATGGGTCATGACGTCGCCCGACACATAGGAACACGTGTCAAGTATAATCAATTCCAAAACGTCATACCATAAATGCATAAATAATCCAAAGTTCCATTCGGAAACATGTCATCACAAGTATCAAACAATCCCAAGTACAAATACAACAATTACACTTCAACAAAACAAACAAGCCCAAAACAAGTCCAAACATCTCATGAAGTGTCTATTGCTCCCAAAGGAGCGGTCTTGACTAATGTCCACAGCCAAGCACCTAAGTCTCATTACCTGAAAATACATACTCTAAAGAGTCAACATACGTTGGTGAGTTCATAGGTTTAAAAGTATAAATGTTTTGCCGTGTATAACATGTACAGAAAATTGTATGTGAATGAAGTACATAGCAGTCAAGATATCAACACAAGTCCCAATTCAGTCCAAGTCCAAGATAAGTCCAAGTCCAAGATAAGTCCAAGTCCAAGATAAGTCCAAGTCCAATATAAGTCCAAGTCCAATATACCCGGATTATATTCACCCAAGGGCAAGCCCAGGCCAAGTCAGTCTCGACTAGTATACTGACAACGGGTGTCAACCCGTTAGTACTAACAATACCTCTCCATGATGTCCAAGTCAACAAGTCCAAATACAAGCACAAGTTCAAGTACACACTCATGAATGAATATCAAGACTCAAGCCATGACCCCAAACCACATACAATGTCCCAAAATAATTTTTAAAACACGGCATAGTCCAAAACCATGAAAATGTTTTTACCCCAAGTTAAATATATTAAAAAGGGGTCGTAAAACTTACCTCGAAATAGCAAATTCCCAAAGTCCAAATCTCACAATTCGCAGAGCAAGCACTAAAAGTACAATACACAAAAGGATTACCATAGCATAAAATGACCAACATGGGTGTACTCTTTTTAATCCGGCCCTTATCGCCAATCAAAGTTTTTCATTGCCACTCTTATTAATTTAATCTTTTATAAAGTCATTTAATCGCTTTATACGCAAAACTTGTATCTATTTATATTATTTAGTTCCAACTCTTACTTTTAAGTGTACCAAGATAATTCAGCTTATATATCTGATTGCGCATCAGTCTTGTATAAGCTGTTTGGAGATCGAAAAGATAACGAATCATTGCGTAAAAGGTGTCATTTGAAAGAGGAGACTTTTAATTAAACTCCAGGAAAAGAATCATGTCCATTTGACAAAGTATGAGAAAGTTATGACTCGGAGAATACAACCAAATCTGCTGCCCAGATTCGTCAGTTTTGACCTTCAATTTTGTCTGCTACGTTTGGGGGACCAAACGATGTCGAAATGAAACGAGACCAGTTGGGTTAGTTAGAAGACTCATAGAGCTTAAATTTAGACCCAGAGTTTGCCCCAATTGGGTGTAGTTTGACCAAGTTACGACCTGTACAAGATGACTCATTTTTCTGACAGCAAGCTGTCCAGTTCATTAGCTTTGTTCATTTGCGTCCCAAGTTCCAATATGTGCCCGTTATCAACCCGAAAATAATAAGAACTTTCATTCCAGGTTCTAGTTGTCCAAAACTTCAACTAAACACTTAGTTTACTTTAATTTTCAGTCCCAAACAGTATGTTAGATTCTTAGCCTCCCGGTTTGCAACGATAATTGGTAAATTCGTTGTTTCGATCGTTCAACACGCCTATCCTTTCAAGAACTAATTTCAACGACTTCAAAACATTTTATAAGACCAAAATGTCGATTAAGAGCAGATCATTCAAGATTACATCCCAATTTTATAGATTCGAATACTATACGAGTTCAAGAATTAGGGTTTTTACCAAATAGCGAATCCGACAATCGAAACACTTAGATCTTCACGATCTAGCCCCCAAAACAAAGAATATGAGAATATTAGATGAAGGTTTTGTATTTAGATGATGGACATCATCGATATTTTAGTAGAACAAGAATTAAAGGCATCATGAAACGATTTTTGCTTACCGTACGTTTGAAGATGAACGAGTCTAGCTTTAGTATAAGACCTTGGATGTCTTGATTAACCCAAACTCGATGGATGGCTCAAAGAAATCAGAATTCTTGATGGGAAAGGTGAAGAAGAAGTAGTTTAGAGTTGTGGCGGCTAGGGTTACACTAGAGAGAAACTTGGAGATTATGTTTGTAAAAGTGAGAAAGAAAACAAGGGGATTTCCCCCTTTTTGTCCACCTTCGGCTGCAACAAGGGAGGGAAAGGGCCTTCGGGCCCTTGGCCCATCTCGTCTAATCCGTCTCGTCTCGACCTGCGCGTCGACTAATTTTTACGTTTTAAAAATTCTATGCGTTAATACGATTCCAACGGACTATTATATGCTATATAAATTATTTAATGTATATTTTTAAACTGAATTAAATATATTTACTAGGCTTTAGGCAAAGCTCATGGATGTAGGATTAGTTGGGTTTCGATGTAAATTTCGTGTTTCACTTTTAGAAAAACCTTGATTGGGCTCAATGCATAGGACCTCATACAATGACAAGCCCAACGGGCTTCATCATGATAGAAACTCTAAGCCCATCACAAGGACATAGGCCGATTAAGCTAAATTTAGGCCCACCAAGTAAAGAACCATTAACTAAGACCAAGCCCAAATATGACAAAATCAAAGTCAAAAGTCAAAATCCAAATCAATGTCAAAGTCAACGTACCTGTTTTGGTGACGGGTGTCACATTATCCCCCAGTTGAGAGAATTTCGTCCCGAAATTCAACTGGAGTTATCAACTGCAATGCCATCCGCTAACAGGTGGGGGGGGGGGTAGTTAGCCCTCAATAAAACTTCCCACGTAAAGGTAAGATTTAGGTTCTCGCTTTGAGTTTTATCTAGTCTTTACGATAAGGATTTCTACTACCTCCTAAAATTTTAACTTCTTTAACCACAAACCATACTAGAACATAGGCAAATTAAAATTTGCCGTCCGCTCAAATTCCTTGGACCATCCAATAAATCACAGGACCAAAATTGTTCTGGAGTCTTAACTATACTTGCAAATCTAGGTGAAAATTTGCTCCTTTTGACAAGATAAACAATGTCATTCCAAGGCAACAGCTCTTGAACTGCCCATAAGAACAAAGTCTCTTGAGGTGGCGATTTAGGTTTTACAACCTAATTACTGGTATCTCCAGAGTACGACCGTTGTCCAATTCCAAAAACTAGATTCTAGTGTCGATTTCGATTTCACATTCAAGATATCAATAATGTTTATATATAGGGTGTACCACAGCTAACCCACCACACTACTAATACCTTGATAGTGTACCAGTCACCCACCGTATCTAATTATCAAATCAACCAATGTCATAGAACATGTGCCTAAAGCAAAGGTTCCTTTGATTGTTAGCGCAAATTTCTAACGATCTTGAACTGCCTTCTGTCTGTCTGTGATCCAAAACCCCTAATCATTCGTCTCTTGAATGATTTACAGTCCGTTCATCTAATTCTACCTGTCTTCAGCCCATTACATTGGTGACCAACACTTACCTCTGTTTAGTGCCTCGAATGGTGCTAAAATAATACGCCATGGTAGCTATTGTCATAAGGACACTCAAATAATAATAGGTGAGTGTCCTAACTACCTCCAGAGTCAACAATACAAAACTTTAACATATCCTGCGACATCTTAACAATTCACACACTCAGTCCGTTAGTCTGTGAGTGATAAGTTGTACATCTGTCCTGATGCATTCCTGGCACCTTTTATAAGCTCTGCTAGAATCGTAGCATGAAACGATTGTCATAATCGGAGATAATCGACATAGGTACTCCATTTCTATCCACGATTTCACTAACATAATTCCTTGCCAATATTTACATCTAGTAGTGCTCACGATTTGTCAGGAGATGACCAAATTTGGTCATGTTTTCCACAATGACTCAAATCAAATCATACACACTACTAATTATTATTATTAGCTTCATGGTGAAGTCCGCAATCATGTTTTTCCACTTCCGGTCCAGAATATCAAACTATTATAATAGGCTAGGTTGCCTTCGATGCCTCACTTTAACATTTGAACTAGTCAAACACTTGCACACATAGTCCGCTATGTCTTCTTTCATTCTAAGAACCAATACAAGCCCTTACGATCATGCCACCTCTGTTAGCATCAGGATGAACAACATACTTAACGTGTGTGCTTTGTTCACACTAATGTTTGCACATACCCCATAAACAAAACATAAATTCACTTAATAAAGTACAATCCTGTATTGTCTATTTGTACAAACTATTTGTTTAGACCTCTTAAAGCCTTATCCTCCACATTCAGTTCTCTTATTTTACTCGACTTGAGTGGTAATGAGGTAAGAACATGGGTTTGACTCTTTCCTTACAACTCATCACGTCCGAACCTACATTTGCCTTTTCAGGGTTATACCAGATTACACAGTCGTAGTCACTGAACAATTTAGTCCAACATCTCTGTCTCATGTTCAGTTTTTTTGGTGAAAAATATGTTGAAAACTCTTGTGGTCAGTATAGATGATCCACTTGGAGTACCTAGCGTATAGTTTCTCCTTTTCAACATTTCCAAGACTATCCCCATATGTTTCTCATGATCCTCCTTATCCTCAAATAAATCAGAATGTCCTCAATGAACACTACGACTAATTTATTCAGGCATGACATGCACCTCTATTTCATCACATTCATGAACACCAAAAGTGCCTTTGTTATCCCAAAATTCATAACTAGAAACTCATAATGTCTATAACGAGTTCTAAATGCTTTCTTTGATATCTCATCCACATGTACTCTATGTTGATGATTTTCGAATGGAGATCAATATTCAAAAAGTACGTTGATACATGAAGCTGATTGAATGAGTCATTTATCCCTGGGCAAATGATAACTGTTCTTGTCCGTTAGTTTATTCAGCTTTTAGTAGTCCATGCACGTCCTGTACGATCCATCCTTCTTCTCTGAAGAAGCACTAGTGCCTCATGGTGCGTGTGGGTCATATAAAACTCTTACCAAACCACTCCTAAAGTTGATTAGAAGGTCTTACAGTTCCAATGGTGTTACTCGATAAGAAGCCCTAGGTACACACACTGCTTTATGTACCAATTCAATCCAAAGGTCCTCCTATTGTGAAGTGGATAATCATTCCAAATCCTTTAGGAACACTTCTAAGAATTTTCACACAATAGGTATATCATTTAACTCTTATTCCTCCACCTTCATGCTCAAGATCTTCGTGTTGTCCCCTTCTGATCTCTCGCCATACACGTCAGGTGTCTCACCCTTTGATAATGGTATGCCAGCAAACTTCTCACATCCGATGATCTCAGCACTATTCCTTGACGATCAATCCATCCCCGTGACCATGTTGAAACCTTCATGCCCAAATCGTACAAAATGTATTCTAATGCATGATTTGCTAATAGCATAGTACAATCCCATATTACCTCTCTAGTGTTTACAAGTCTATCTTTAGCCCGTTAATAACACACATTCCTCATGACTGGGGTTAAGTCCAACTTAGTTACAAAAGTCAAAGTCACTACGCAAAGATCCTCTTGGACATCATTGACATCAATCCTAAATGCCTTTCTATGAGCAGGGTTGCCATCTTACCTTGCCCTGGGTTTGCACAAATTGCAGGCCAAATTTGTGTTGTTTTTTTTTAATTTTTAATTGATCGTTTGTCCTAGAGCCCTATTTAACCACGCATATGCATTTTGATAATGCTCCTGGCTCCGCACTCATAATGTCAACGTCAAGCTCCTTCCGACTCGACCGTATTAATCGGCATAACTAGGTTCACAAATACCTTAAAACTCTTCGCTAAGCATTCCAATTGCTTGAAATTGAACCACACAGGTCATGACATCATAGTTGGGTGGTGCGGATTGTACTTATTACTCTCCAGACAAGTGCCAACATAGCCCTTCATTGCCAGTACGACAACCACATATCCTTTCATGAACTTGTCCTTCTTGTCTACTTTAACACCAGCTAGCTCACCCAATTCCTTAACATCCCTCTACGTCTCACTAGCTTTCTCAAGGGTCTAATACGAACCATCTCATCAACTAGAATACATGTCTTTAGTATTGCACTCCAAATGGTTGGGGGTGTAGTAGCGACCACCATTTCACAAACTATAGAACCAGCCCCCCGATGTACTTTTCCATTCGCTTTGATTTATGTGCCACAAATATGACACCACCTTTGCCAACTTATGGAATTGGTAGGGATAAACGCATGACTAGATCCCACCATTACTTGATTCCAAAACTAATGATCTATATTTTGCATCTTGTCCATGAGGTAGTACCTCTCAGTTACTACTGCTTAGCCCATACAAAGTCATGACCATCACAACTTTTATACTTTGTACTTGAACTTGAATATTCCACCATGTTAGTGCTTTGCCCACTAGTGGCCGAATAACACTCTTTGCATTTTGATTTTTAGCACCGATCTTGATGTTCACATCCATTTCTGTTTTCTCATTGCAACGGGTCAGAGCTATTGCTCCAACTTCCTGTCAAACTCTTTTGGCTTGCACGTCATGAACTTCATGCACGTACAACCAATCCTGCCTCCAATGCCACTTTCTTTCAATTTATCAGTCTCACCATGTCTATCTCTAATCCTCTCGGATTATCACATAGCCCAGTTCAGACACATCCCTAGCATAGCAAAGATGTTTATGTATAGGGTTCCCCGCAACGTTCCCACCAAACTGATGATATACCAAGGACGACGTCTAAACTGGTTACATGAAATCCATTTACTCCATCAAGTGTAATGCTAGAATCTCTCAACAACTAATGCTACAAGTCTTATGCTCAGTTTGAACAAAGCAACATAGGTACAAAGAGTCTCACTTCCCTTCTTCAATTCTTCAAAGACCAAGTACATTTTGAACATGTAGTCAACTTCCACAATCACGGAAACAAAAGCGAGAGAAACGTCTCATAGATACCGGGCTAAAAGGTCCATTATGATTCCCATGAAGGCTCTAGATCTATTTGTATTGATTCAAGGATAAAAGGGATTGGTGTTCACATCGTAGATTATCATAATAACAGGAACTCCACTGTCCCATGTATAAAATGGAAGATTCGTACTAACTATGACTGTTATCTCACAAAACATGCACTGCAAATTGCAATTACGTGTGCACCCATAATGGTAATTTGCATTGCATGGTCACCACTAGCTCCTCCTACCAGAGTTAACATGTCTTGTTAAGTACAGAGTGTTATCTATGATTGGAAAAATCAAGGATGTGGTCACTAACCGAAGTTTAAGTGATCGAGGTTGTACAGAGGAATCGGTTGAGAAAGCATTCACCTAGATAAGGGACGGTCAAACGAGTCCATTTAGTGTAGACCGAGATCCAATAAAGCTGCCATCTAACCCGAATACGCCATGGCCCTTGTCTGTTGTTGTCAAGTAAGCTAGCATGTCCATCTCCCAATATCCAACTCACAAGTTGTAAATAAGACCTCGTACAACATAGCTAACACCAGTGACGCACACATTAAAGGTTGGCTTAACGCCCAAAGTTCTTTAAAAGAATCCTTATAGCTGCACTTATCACTCCAGACCAAATAATAATCAAGCGCATAATGAGAGGACGTTCTTACCTAATGCTTTCTCAAGGCACGCACAGATAATACGACGACCAAAGTTCTCTAAATAAGAAGATCACATATAACACATAAGGCAGGCAACATAGCACGACAGATAATACACATAAAACATTCACATGTATAACAGTACACACATAATCCTATGATGCATACTATATGTGGGTACTTAGGTTATAGTCTAGGTCGAATAATCCACCTAATTCTCTATAACCAATGGCTCTGATACCAATCTGTCACACCCTCGCTAGAAGCAAAAACACGAGGATGCGACGGACGGGATCGCCATAACACATTGGGGGTTTAAGAGAATAACTAAAGGTATTCTCCGTAAATGGATCATGACATCGCCCGACACATAGGAACACGTGTCAAGTACAGTCAATTCCAAAACATCATACCATAAATGCATAAATAATCCAAAGTTCCATTCGGAAACATGTCATCACAAGTATCAAACAATCCCAAGTACAAATACAACAATTACACTTCAACAAAACAAACAAGCCCAAAACAAGTCCAAACGTCTCATGAAGTGTCTATTGCTCCCAAAGGAGCAGTCTTGACTAATGTCCACAGCCAAGCACCTAAGTCTCATTACCTGAAAAGACATACTCTAAAAAGTCAACATACGTTGGTGAGTTCACAGGTTTAAAAGTATAAATGTTTTGCCTTGTATAACATGTACAGAAAATTATATGTGAATGAAGTACATAGCAGTCAAGATATCAACACAAGTCCCAATCCAGTCCAAGATAAGTCCAAGTCTAAGATAAGTCCAAGTCCAATATACCCGGATTATATTCACCCAAGGGCAAGCCCAGGCCAAGTCAGTCTTGACTAGTATACTGACAACAAGGGTGGGGGTGTCAACCCGTTAGTACTAACAATACCTCTCCATGACGTCCAAGTCAACAAGTCCAAATACAAGCACAAGCACAAGTTCAATTACACACCCATGAATGAATATCAAGACTCAAGCCATGACCCCAAACCACATACAATGTCCCAAAATAATTTGTAAAACACGGCATAGTCCAAAACCATGAGCATGCTTTTCCCCCAAGTTAAATATATAAAAAGGGGCCGTGAAACTCACCTCGAAATAGCAAATTCCCAAAGTCCAAATCTCACAATTCGCAGAGCAAGCACTAAAAGTACAATACACAAAAGGATTACCCTAGCATAAAATGACCAACATGGGTGTAATCCTTTTAATCCGGCCCTTATCGCCAATCAAAGTTTTTCATTGCCACTCTTATTAATTTAATCTTTTATAAAGTCATTTAATCGCTTTATACGCAAAACTTGTCTCTATTTATATTATTTAGTTCCAACTCTTACTTTTAAGTGTACCAAGATAATTCAGCTTATATATCTGATTGCGCATCAGTCTTGTATAAGCTGTTTGGAGATCGAAAAGATAACGAATAATTGCGTAAAAGGTGTCATTTGAAAGAGGAGACTTTTAATTAAACTCCAGGAAAAGAATCATGTCCATTTGACAAAGTATGAGAAAGTTATGACTCGGAGAATACAACCAAATCTGCTGCCCAGATTCGTCAGTTTTGACCTTCAGTTTTGTTTGCTACGTTTGGGGGACCAAACGATGTCGAAACGAAACGAGACCAGTTGGGTTAGTTAGAAGACTCATAGAGATTAAATTTAGACCCAGAGTTTGCCCCAATTGGGTGTATTTTGACCAAGTTACGACCTGTACAAGATGACTTATTTTTCTGACAGCAAGCTGTCCAGTTCATTAGCTTTGTTCATTTGTATCCCAAGTTCCAATATGTGCCCGTTATCAACCCGAAAATAATAAGAACTTTCATTCCAGGTTCTAGTTGTCCAAAACTTCAATTAAACACTTAGTTTACTTTAATTTTCAGTCCCAAACTGTTTGTTAGATTCTTAGTCTCTCGGTTTGCAACGATAATTGGTAAATTCGTTGTTTCGATCGTTCAACACGTCTATCCTTTCAAGAACTAATTTCAACGAATTCAAAACATTTTATAAGACCAAAATGTTGATTAAGAGCAGATCATTCAAGATTACAACCCAATGTTATAGATTCGAATACTATACGAGTTCAAGAATTAGGGTTTTTACCAAATAGCGAATCCGACAATCGAAACACTTAGATCTTCACGATCTAGCACCCAAAACAAAGAATATGAGAATATTAGATGAAGGTTTTGTATTTAGATGATGGACATCATCAATATTTTAGTAGAACAAGAATTAAAGGCATCATGAAACGATTTTTGCTTACCGTACGTTTGAAGATGAACGAGTCTAGCTTTAGTATAAGACCTTGGATGTCTTGATTAACCCAAACTCGATGGATGGCTCAAAGAAATCAGAATTCTCGATGGGAAAGGTGAAGAAGAAGTAGTTTAGAGTTGTGGCGGCTAGGGTTACACTAGAGAGAAACTTGGAGATTATGTTTGTAAAAGTGAGAAAGAAAACAAGGGGATTTCCCCCTTTTTGTCCACCTTCGGCCCGCAACAAGGGAGGGAAAGGGCCTTCGGGCCCTTGGCCCATCTCGTCTAATCCGTCTCGTCTCAACCCGCGCGTCGACTAATTTTTACATTTTAAAAATTCTATGCGTTAATACGATTCCAACGGATTATTATATGCTATACAAATTATTTAATTTATATTTTTAAACAGAATTAAATATATTTACTAGGCTTTAGGCAAAGCCCATGGATGTAGGATTAGTTGGGTTTTGTTGTAAATTTCGTGTTTCACCTTTTAGAAAAACCTTGATTGGGCTTAATGCATAGGACCTCATACAATGACAAGCCCAGCGGGCTTCATAATGATAGAAACTCTAGGCCCATCACAAGGACATAGGCTCATTAAGCTAAATTTAGGCCCACCAAGTAAAGAACCATTAATTAAGTTTAAGCCCAAATATGACAAAATCAAAGTCAAAATCCAAATCAATGCCAAAGTCAACGTACCTGTTTTGGTGACGGGTGTCACATCAACGAACTCTCCAACCGCAATACACACATGTAAGTCGTGCTACACTTAGAAGAGATTGCTTAAAAATGTGCAAAAAAGCTAAAATTGAATTAATATCTTATTTTGAAAATTTACAAACCGGTGTTAACTTAACTAGTGATGTTTGGTCGACTCCGTACGGTTCACCGGACTTGTACATTTGTGTCACCGCCCATTGGGTTGAACCTGATTCGTGGCAAATGATGAAACGTACGATTGCGTTTGAATTGTTTGATTATCCTCACACCGGTCAAAATATTTTTTATTTTATTGACAAAGTTATTAGAACATATAAACTGAAAAGCAAAATCTTGTCAATATCTTTTGATAACGAGTTAAATAATACGCTTGCGATAGAACATCTAAAATTAAAATATAACCAATTTATGACGGTGTGTTTTTTCATAGTCGATGTGTTGCGCACATCATAAACTTAGCCGTTCAAGACGGTTTAAAAACTATTAAAATAGTAAAAGATAGTTTTAAAAGAATGTTACGTGATATTTTTAGCAGTAACCAAAGATATAGTAGGTATCGCAAGTTTTGTAAAGACGCAAATTCCAAGTGTTTAGGTCCGAATTGGGACGCACCTACAAGATGGAATTGGACTTGTAACATGTTTGAAAAGGCTATTGACCAAAAAGAAAGTTTAATAGCCTTTCATAATACTTTGGTGAGTCGTGGAAAGGCTTCGACTTACCATCCATCAGGTTGGGCTATTATTGAAAAAATAATCAAAATGCTTAATGTTTTTAAAACCGCAACTACTTGTCTTTCTGGAATTTATTATCCAACGAGTCCAATAGTACTTCACCAAATTTACTTAATGACTTCAAAATTAAATGAGTTGTCGTTCAGAGGTAGACCTTATTCGGATATGATACCACTAATGAAAGAAAAACTTAAAAAATATTTTAAAGAAATGCCTTCGGTTATTACATGTGCCGTTGCCTTAAACCCTTATTTAAATACGTCGGGGTTTAAAACTTTACTTGATAAAATTACTTTTAATTTGGATTTAGAAGAAGAAAACCCTTATTATGCTCAAAGTGAAAAAAAATAATTTTAACACACATTTAGACCAAATGTTTGATGTTTATTTAGCAAAATATGATGAAACATCAAACATACATGAGTCTATGCGGCATGCGTCACATGAAGAAGGTTCAAGTGATCCAATGTTTGCTTTGTATAATACTTTAAGAGATGAATGTAGTAAACGTCAACGTGGTAACACTCCGAGTAGTGAAATCGAGAGGTATAGTGGAACAAATTTTTTATCCACCATGACTTCACAAGATTTTAAAATTTTGACTTGTTGGTTTGGTGGAAAGGTAAGGAAGATCAATTTCCAATCCTATCCACCATGGCCCCAGATTTACTAACCGTCCAAGCTTCCACGGTAGCTTCGGAATCTGCTTTTTCTGTTAGTGGCAGGATTATATCAATATGAAGAACCCGACTCACTCCCGAAGCAGTTGAAATGTGTATTTGCTTGAAGGATTATTTGGATGCAGCTGAAAGAATACAAGACAAATGCTCACTTGAAGGAGAATTAGAATATTAAGCCGAACTATATGAAGACGAAGTAGACGGTGGATTGACAACCGGAATGACCGATGATGAAGCGGCATTTGATGAGTACATTCGTAATAGCTCGGGTTCTGGTGGCGAAGAATAAAGTATCCAAATATGCAACGGACGAACGGAGAACGACTTTAGTTTTTTAAAGTTTACGTCATTTGAATTATTTATATGTTTTGAATAGTATCTTTATTTTACATTTTATGTAATCTTTGATAAAAATAAATAATCATATTTAATTTTTCATGTATCATAAATCATAATTATATATTTATTTAAATTTTACATTTTATGTAATCTTTGATTTTTAAGCCTTTTGTAATGTTTTATGTTTTAATATTTATAAATAATTTATATAAATGTGTAATCTTTGATAAAAATAAATAATCAAATGTTTGATGTTTATTTAGCAAAACAATGTTTTAGATCAATTGAACAAGTTTTGAAGAATTTGATAAGTGTGAAAAACTTCTGAAATTTTGCTAAGCGTTTGGGCGTTTGGACTGTTTGGGCGCATCATCACTGTTTGGGCGCATCAGCTAGGCGTTCGGAGACTGTTTGAGCGCATCATCACTGTGGGCGCATCAGCACTATTTGGGCGCATCAACACTGTATGGGCACATCATCACTGTTCAGACGCATCTGTTTGGGCGTTTCTTCAATCTTCATTGGATTTAAAAAAAAATACAAACCCGAGCCGGTTTGGGCCCGAACCGATTTTAAAACCGGCCCTGACCGGTTCGATAGGTTTGAATTTACTAGCCCTAAAACTGGTTTAGGAACCGGACCGGTTTGGGGTTCAAACCGGTTGAAAATAAACCGGTTCGAAACCGGACCGGTTCGAAACCAAAAACCGGTTTGTACACCACTATGTATGAACATATATGAGCTTTGAAATGTTATATATATATATATATATATATATACATACATACATATATATACATACATACATATATATATACATATATACATATATATACATACATACATATATACATACATACATACATATATACATACATACATACATATATACATACATACATACATATATACATACATACATACATATATATATATGTATGTATATATATATATATGTATGTATGTATGTATATATGTATGTATATATATGTATGTATATATATATGTATGTATATATATATATATATATATATATATATATATATATATATATATATATATATATATATGATATTTAGTATGTTTATAGGGTACCAGATGTGTAATGATATAAGAGCATTCATAGCATGTTTTTTTTATTTTTATGTGAGTGTGTGTCTATATTATAAGGGATGATTGTAAGTGGTTGTGAATGAAGGATAAGGAAAATTTATGGGGTTGTATCGTGTTTTCCCGTATTTGGGGAAACATAAAACAAACCACATAAATTTTTTAATATTTTTAAAAATGATTGTGAGTGAATGAAAAATAAAAAGTAATAATATAAGTATGAAAAAATTATTATTTAATTGAAAAGTTGAAAGAAAAAACAACAATTTAGTACGAAAGACAAACAATGTTCCTCTACTACAATTAATAAATATATAATATAATGTATTTAAGAATACATATAAATTTTTAACGACAAATCATATTTTCACTCTTAAATTACTTTAAGCTAATTAAATTATGTGAGTTTAAACAACATCATCCTCTTAGAAAACAAAACATGTTATCTAAGCGTGGGAGGGGTGCCCCCACCACACCATATCACACTACACACGCATCAATCATATTATGTTATATCACATCGCACTACATCATTTTGAGGGGTACTCATGCCAAAAAAATTTCTTTTTTAAATTACTTCATAAAAATAAATCAATTACAAATTAAAATTAAAACTACATAAAAATAAAAAATACATTAAAAATTAAAAAATTATTATAAACTAAAATTTAAAAGTACAAAAAAAATTCAATAACCCAAACTAATCTTTGTCATCCGAAACCTCGATATCCACATTCTCCGCAACGTATTCTACTAGATCGAATCTATGTCTAAAATATGTGTTCTCATCACACAACTCCAAAATTGTATTTTCGTTCTCAACTAGAGTGGTCAGTGGATCTCGAATGTACCCGGGAGAAAATAGCGTTGACGTCATTTTTTATAATCATACTATGGAGTATAATGCACACATGCATTTGACTTCTCATTTTTTTATCTTCATTGCTCTAGCCAGTCAATCAATTATTTGCCATTATACTTCGAAAACACCGAAAGCCGGCCGAGCAATTATTTGCCATTTTGCTTTCAGTCTCGTCGACGTGTTCGACAAGAAAACTAAAAAATTCCAATATATCAGACTAGAAACTATCCGAAGATAATAAAGAGGAAATAAAATAAATGTCACGAGGCATTTCTTGTAAAGTTGACAATGAATAGAAGAGATTTTTATGAATTGATATGTAAAATTTAAAGTATTATTTAGTATTTATAGTGTATGATTTTTTTTTTTAATAAAAGAATATTACCGTTGGGGGTGGGGGGGAGCCAACGAATCCATTATAAACGGTAAAAATGCGGCATGGAAACGGCGTGAACATACCATGAATTGAAAGGGATTCGCGGTGTGAGAAACCAACAGCCGTGTTGCCGTACGATGCCGCCCTCGCCATGGGCTCGCGGCGTAGGCCCCTCCCTAATGCACTAGGCTTGCATTGAATACTTATAATTGATATCATGCCACTAAAAAGGTCATGGACAAATTTGTCAAAGATTCCCTTGCAAACTTCAATACTACGCAACCAGTGTCCTCTCACCAATCCACGCTAATACAGCCGCGCGTCTAACCAACATCTTCGGCTACATAATCTCTTCATCCTTTTTCCTTTTCTTTTATTATTCTTTTATCTAACAACAACAATATCTTATTATTTACTAACATCAAATTAGTAAATATTTATAAAAATATCAAGGTTAGTAAATATTTGAAAATATCAAGGTTTAAACTCTGCACTTTTAAGAGAAATAAAGTTTTTTACCTCCCTCCAGACCAAAATTTTTTGGGTTTTTCTACTACTCTTGCTTTATAATCATTCCACAAGCCAATTGGCATCTAGCAACTTACGCCTTTTATGTACGTACATACATACATGCGATAACATTCGTATAAATAGTTTGATAAACCAATTTAAACCATACACATAAATCACATAGTTTAAAGCCAAAACCTACTGTCCAACCATTTGACAAAATAAGAACCTTGAAATCGTGACAAATTAGTATTAAATCCACAAATTGCAACTATCAACCACAAGTATACGAAGGAAAACTCTAAACCTCATAACTCAAAACAACAAACAGATATCATAAATCAGCACACATAGTCTTTGATCTACATCGGCAGAAGTGAGATTTAACATCAATAATCATAACAAAGAATATGCCCAAATGAAAAATACACATCACAACTAAAGCAATACTTGCAAATATACCTACCCAACCAGTGTGCTCACCACTCCACGCTAACGCAGGCGGCGCGCCTAACCACCTCTGGCAAATCCGCTCCTCGACTCCATTCATCGAGTTTGGTATCATAAACCAACACCAAAGCCTCTTTCACCCCTCTAGCGCTCCGCCCACTCCTCCTCAACAAATCATCAATGCACCCCATTACTTGTATCAGAACCACCTTCTCCCCGACCCCCACGCACCCAAACCTAACCGTGCCATCAAGTCGTATCTGCAGCGGCGGACTCTTCAACCGACACCACGCTCCAAAACCCACACGCCTACTCCCGCTAAACCTCCAAAACGAAAGCTCGACCGCATGGCTAGCCACAATGTAAACATGATCGCCCGACGAGCAAGCAGCCACCATACACCCACCACAAGGCACGGACCGGCTTCTTAACCACCTACGCCCTTTCACATCATACAAATCCATCGAGCTCGCGTAAACATGCGCGCCACCACCGTTGTTACACGCGCCGCCGACCTTCAACCCACCAATCACGTACAAAACGCCGTCAACCGCCGCGCCGACGCACCCGTACCGCATCCTCGGCGCGTGACAGACCACTCTCCACAAGTCCGTCGTCGGATCGTACTCCTCAACCGCCGGCGACCGCGTGGATCCGCCGGCGACGTACACTTTTCCGGCGTCGACAGCCACCGCGAACTTCTTCCTCAACACTAACATTCTCGATCTGGGTGTCACTCTCCCCGTCCAGGCGTCACACCGGAGCACCGTCGTCTTCCCAATAATAAAGACCCACCGCCCGATCGCCGCCAGCCGAGCGGCGCTGCAACTCAGCGGCGCCACCGCATCATCATACCCATCAATCACTAACTCATTCGTCTTCCAGTGGGTATTATCACCCAACTGATAGCTTCCGGCGAAGAGGCCGGAGTCAGAGAAGGAGATGACAAATACAGCGAACTGGAGGCGGCGACGGCGGCGACGGAGGTCGTAAAAGTCGTGGGAATCAAATAACTGCGACCAGCGGCGGCATACTAGGGGGATTGATGGTAGGGATGATTGGGGTACAGAAGAGAGGATCTGGAGGAGGAGGTCGTCGGGGAGTGAGGATATGGTGGTCGGAGGGGGGAGGAGTGCGGTGGCCGGTGGCGGAGAGTGGTGGAAGGGGGGGTTTGGTGGTCGTGTGTCTGGGAAGCATGATTTCATCAGCCGGGATAAGTGCCGAGAGTTGCAGGTGTCCGATGATGATGACATTATTAGAAAATGAAATCTCAAACTTGTGCTTCAAAATCTATACCTATACAAATTACTAGAATTCCATCACTTTACTTTTGTTGTTATTTCCGATAAAAGTGAAGATTTAACCTTTTAGTTTTGAATTTACAGGGGTAAAAAGGTCATGTAATTTTATTTGTTTACTTTTTTGAGATTTATTTTTCAGAATATTTGTAGAAATAATAATGGTCGGGTATGGGACGTGTATGGGTAATCTCAAACTAATATTTGATTAGAAAAGTGTGTCTCATGTCTGGTTTAAAACTCGTAGGGTATCAGGCAAACTCACGAGTAATCAGGTATATCTGTTAAGACTGTAAAAATTACCTGTTGGGTGATGGGTATCTATTGAAACTAAAAAAACATATAAGTCTATATTTGTATATATGTTCTAGACAATATTTTATGTTAATTCTAATATTTTTTATTATGTTCCACTACTACTGCTATTTAGTTTTATGGGTAAATATTAAGTTTTATTATAACTTTGTAAGATACGATATAATGCAGGTGATAAAAAGCCTAATAGCTTATTTTCAACACATAAATTTAAAGTAAAAAGATTTTAAGTAAAAAAGCCAAAAAGATATAATTATATAAAATATAATTGTTAAGTAGAATAAATAAAAAACTAAAATAACTTCAGGTATATAAGATAACCGGGTATGTTTGATCCGGTAATCGAGTCAGGCAAACGAGTATACGATGCAATCTCATACCCGTCACATACCAGCAAAAAAAATAAAATTAATCCCATAACCGCTTACCCGACCCCATACCCATCCCAAATGTCTCAGGTTGCGGGTATTCTCATCGGCTTCAGGTTGATTGCCATTGCTAAATATTAGAATGTCATAACTAGGCCTAAAAATGAACACACTTTTCATCTTTATTTATTTATATAGGCTTATTTATACTCATTTATTTACGCTAATTAATTATTAATGAACAAACATAAACAAACATGTATATGTTATTTTATTAACAAAGAAACATAAACATGAAAATCGTACATTTACGTGTTCGTATTCTTTCATTTCCTTGGTTAAAACTAGAAGGATGCCCGCGCAATGCGTCGGGGTGACATTTTACATCCGGCATGTGTTTTTAATATTTTGTTATTCTTGTAGTATTTTTACAAATGTATATTATGTTTTTCTAAGTTAAATTTTAAAACACCAAATAAATGGTCATGAATGACTACTTGTATAATTGCGCATTAACTTATTATACCTCAAAAAATACAGATCTGTTCAGCAAAAAGTTACACCAAAACGTTTACAAAAATACATGTTACAATTGTAATCTTAAATTTTTTTTAAACGTGATAGATTAAAAGATATAGATGAAATCTTAAATAAATTAAGTTTTTTTTTTTTTTTGTGGATAGATAATGTAAAATTTCATGTAGGTATTAGTAAGTGTAAGGTTATTATGTAACTAATTGTAAGAGGTAATATGTAAATAATGTTATAAATACTATTTTACCCTCAGAAGTGGTTGTATAGTACGCATTAAATAAAGTAATTATTCTTAATTTTATGGTATCTTAAAATACCCCTATCATATGATTTATATATAGTATAGATTAATAGAATGAATACTAACAAAACTGATTCATGTTTGTTCAATTCATTTGAAAGGATTATGCATAACACTTAAATCATTTTCAATGATTCTCTATGCATACGAGAACATTGAGAGATGGTTCTATATGTGTATGCACAGGTAGAGGTTCAAATAAAAGATGTTTTTCTAAAGGCTAAGAAATATTTTTCGCCACTCCTAAACCGGATTAAATAAAATCCAATTTAAGTTATTCTAGCGATGTTGGACTTTCTCGTCAAACCCTACCACTTAACCGTTTAAGGGTTATCTTTAGGGCTTAGCTTTTACACTTGAACTTTTAGGGTTTATCTCTAGGGTTTATTTAGAGTACATAGTTTAGCTTTAGTGACTATAGGGCTTAGATTTTAGGGTTTAGAGTTTATCATTAGGGTTTAGATGTAGGCTTTAGAGTTAGACTTTGACAAGTTGGTTCCAACATCACTTGAAATGAGTTCTGTCAAAGTTTGCTTGATTTACTTTGAGTGGCTAAAACACCTTCCTAAGCTTTCTTAGAAAAAAATTACTTTTTAGTTTAACATCCATATATACAACACATATACTGTATATGTATATGTGTATATATATATATATATATATATATATATATATATATATATATATATATATATATATATATATATATAAATTAGAGAGTAGCGGTGTTCATAAATCATCTAAACTAGACCGGGTCGAATAAATTTAATGGGTTTGCCCGGTTCATTGAACCCAAACACCTTAGAGGTATCATCCTCTGTAACTCGAATGATTTCTCCAGCCATAGTTACTTCTATCTTGATTTCTCCTTAATCATGTGTGATTCATGCTGCAGGACCAGGTAAGGGTGTTAACTATATTAGTTTCACAAGAGAAGTAATCTTAGATCACTTAACAGTTCAAATAGGGAACATGATACTTTGAAGATACAAAGAACATAGGTAATAATAAGACAGAACTTAGAATAATAACATAAGTATTAGTTTTCAAGGATGTTGTATATTGATCTCAAGTTCTATTACAAGTGTTCAAAGCATAATTTTAAATACAAGGACCTAAGACTCTTTTATACTACAACCTACAACCGTCAATACTTGGAAGGACAGTTGGAATTGACTGATCTAGACAACAAGATCAATCTGGAGTCAAAAGGCAGATTGCCTTTTGATTAGTGACTATGACATGCCATAGCTCACTGACTTTTCATGTTACAAAAAAGTCTAAAGGAACAAAAGAAGAAAATTACAGACAAAGACTTTATCTACTATTCACTAAATCATAGAAGTTTCACCAACTCATACAAGTTGGTGAGTTATCAGAGTTGTAGCAGAAAGTTGGTCAGCTTTATCAAAAGTAGAATAGAGAAAGCATCTTTTCTCTGTCTTCCGAAGAAATCAGTCTTCATAGCAAAATGGCTTCGGAAGACTTTGTCTTTGAAGCTTCGGAAGACTTCATCTTTGGCTTCGGAAGAACTTGGCCTTTGGCTTTGGAAGTTTTTACACTTGGAATATTTTCTGTTAAGTGTAAAGCTTCCGAGGTAATTTCTTCTGAACTTTTGGCTTCGGAAGACTTTACACTTAGAGTTTTAGAAAGTGTAAAGCTTTCGCAGCAAGTTCATCCTTGTTCCTTAGTGTATGTTGGAAAATCTTTGGTTGCATCAGCCTCATAATCTTCAGATAGATCTCTACAAACTCCCCTTAGGCTGATGCTACCAAAATAGAGAGATTCTTTAGATGTTGATTGTCCTTATTAGGATCACCAACAAACCTCTCTTCATCATATGGTCAGGATTCTTTAGACTCTCATAGAATCTTCTCATGTCATAGAGATTATGCAGAGGAAGGGCAAGCATGTCTTACTGAAAGTAGACATCTTGACCTCCTTGATCTCTAGTGACATACCATCTGTCAGGATTGTTAGCAAAACTCCAAGACATGATGGGTCTTCCAACTACAAGAGGCTCTACTCTGATGGGAGTTGGTTGAGCAGCCTCTTCATGTACTTTCTCGGGATGTTCTGACTCATCCTTAGGTGTAGAGGTAGATGCGTTAGTTTTCTTTTTCTTTGTAGGGGTTCTTCTGGCCATCCTTTTTCTCCTTTTTGATGATTTCAACTGAGAGGACTGGCCTTTAGCACCAGATTGTTCAGTAGTGTCCCTCTTAGTTGGGTTCTCTTCTCTTACAGGTTCAGAAGGAGAGAGAAGAGGACCCTGCTGTGGATCAGAAGATGAAGTTGGCTGAGATGCAGCTCTAGGTTCAGGTTGTGTTGTCTCAGTGGGTTCAACCTTTACCTCAACTTCAGGTTGAGCTGAACTTGGTGGAGAATGTAAGTCCACAAGCTCTCCCCTTTTGATCTTTTGCTTGATCACCCTTATATGCTCATCCATTGTGCATAGAGACATAGGACCAAGTCTCCTTCCGGAGAATCCATACAGCTTCAAGAAGCTCATCATCCTTTGTCTGTCAGCAGACTTCTTTTGGCTTTTGTGGATGATGGCTCTTGACTTTGCAGCTTCTTCCCTTAGCTTTCTCTTAGCAGCTTTTCTTTCTTTTATGGCTTGTTCCTCCAGCTACTTGAGATATTTAAACTCTATGTACTCAAAGGATAAGGGAAGAAGTAAAGCTACCTGATAGAGTCCTGTGGCACTCAGATAGTTGATCATATTCATTCTTTCAGCTTCTGTATCTACCTGAGGTTGTGCCTATACCACAGTCTCTGTCTCAGGACTTTCTTGAACTGGAGAGAGGACAGGAGCATGTTTGTAGAGCCTTTTCAGGTTCCTTTCTTCCTTAATCTTGAGGAGCAATGTTGCATCCTCTACCTCCCTCCTCTTCTTTGACAGCTCAGTGTCAGCCAGCTCATTCAACTCTTCTAAGGGGAGAGAGATGAGTTCATTTATGTTGTAGTTCCTGGTCCCCAGGTAGTTTAGCCTGGCTGCCCTTAATTCATCTTCTTGAGTATTTGGCCTAGGGGCAGGTCGGATTGTAGCTTCCATAAAGCCTGGGGACCTACTTGAACTCTCTCCCCTCAGCTTATTCTTCCTCTCTCTCTTCTCCTCCTTCATCTCCTTAGGAGTTAATTTCCTTTTCCCTTTGTCAACCACAGGCCTTGGTGACTCAGGGTGGAGAGAACTTTGGCCTTCATTGCTTGGTTCAGCAGTCAAGCTCTGGAAGAGAGAGGTTATGAGACACCTTCACCAGCTGGTGCCTCACTGAGGGTACTGGGTGCAGAGGGAGATCCTGTCTCAAGGTTCACAGGCTCAACCTCTAGGCCTTCAGTAAAGGTTTTCCCTTTAAAGCTAATCTTAGGGTCCACCTTCACATCCAATTGACCAAAGATCTCACCTGCTAGCCTCTGTTTATATAATTTTGATCTCAATTTGAATTCCTCTAGCACCCTATCTTGAATCCGGTCTGCTAATCTCTCAGCTTGTCTGTTGTGGCTTGGGTTGACAAGTGGAAGATTCACCAGATTGATGCACTCATAGAAACTCAGGTGTGAGAAGTTGAAGATTTCCAGTTAACCCTGAGCTCTAGAGATCACAAGAGCTCTTCTGTTGGTGTCATACCCCCATCCCATAATTGGATTCTCAGAGGGAGTAGACATTGCTCTTGGAATTCCCTCCTCAAACAAGTGTTGAATGAGTAAGTCTATGTTCATGACTTGAGGAGGTTGCTGAGTCTGGATAATTACAAGAGAGGTTGGTGACTCCTCTATGTCCATACTTATGGAGGAACTCCCAGGTTCTGTGGTTGTGAGGACTTTCTTCCCCTTTTTGGTAGCATCACCTTCTTGCATAGGTGAGCTGGGGGTGTCATCCATCACTTCCACAGGTTCTTGTGGACCTGGTTGAGTCCTCCTTAAGGGTCTCTCAGCTAACTAGCCCTTGAGATCGGTGATCTCAAGTTGCTGGTCATTGACCCTCTTCTGTAGGATAGTCACCTGAGATTCCAGGTGAACTATCTTTGAAACTAGATAGGTGCAGGTGTTTGTTAGTTTGTGCACCTATGTTTCAAACTCCCCTCATCTTCAGTTGAAGAATCACTGAGGGATGAGAGAATTGGACCAAAGTCTTCTTTCTCATCACCAGCATAGTGTTCTTGGCTGCTGGATTTCCCCTGCATCATGACAACTTCCAGAGAAGTGTCAAGAGGCTGGGTTGCCATGGTTGAGGTCTTACTGATGTAAACACTTTCTAAAGTGAGAGCCTCTTCCATATGGATCTCCTGAACATGTTCAGGAAGACCCACCTCAGTTATGGGTAAATGATGTGGGCTAGACCTAGGTGAGTCAGGAGTACTCATTTCTCCTTGAGTGTGGGAAGAGAGGAGAGACTCATGGTACGCACTGAAACCCAAGTCCTCATCATTATAGAAATCAAGGCTGGGAATTGGGTGGTTTAAGTCCAACGGCTAAGGGTGGTAACTATCCCCTGAAGGCTGATCACTTGAGTGTTGAGACTCAGAGTGATGGCTTAAGGCTATTAGGGATGTGAGCTCATCAGGCTGAGCATGAGGAACCTCAACACTGATAATTTGAGAGATGGAGTGGTCTGCTCCTTAGGGGAAGTGGGAGCTCGAGATTCCACTTCCTCCTGCATGGGTTGTGATATGGGGACCTGCACATGCTCAGTAGCAGGTGCAGGGGTTCCTTTGGTTTTTATTTTGTAGGTGATGGTAATTTGAGGCTGTGGGGGTGGAGTTGAGGTAGAGGGTGTGGTTCAACACTAGCTGGTGCTGCTAGGTTGCCACCTTGAGCAATAAGCTCAAACATTTTTGGAACCAGGGCTGTTTCTACCCCGAAGAAGCCAACAGTAGGCTTTCTTAGTATTTTAAAGATGCTGGGCTTCATCTGTCCCAATTTAAGAATATTACCTGTTCCCCTCAACTGTGAGCCCAGTTTACAGTTGAGAATGTGCTGGACATATCGCGGGAACATGTAGTATTCTAAGGAGTCTAAATTAGCAAGTAAATTTGTATAGACAAATTAAGAGTACCTGAATTTGACCCCCTGAACCATTCCATGGACTATGGAGGAGAGGTCCTCTGGAACTTGATCCCATCCTCCATGCTTGTTAGAGAGACTGTGTATGATGACATGGAGGAGGTATTTCCATTTGGATAAGACCTTCCCCTTCCTGAAGGTTTTGACTGAGAAGTCACCCTCATAGCCCATCTGCTGAAAAGAATGGTTGACAGCAGCTTTCGGAAAGGACAACTCACCTTCTTCATCATCCAGCTGAAGGTGTGAGCTTATGATGGCCGGAGTGATAAAGATTGTCCTCCCCTGCACTATAGCAGATAGTGCCTTCTCCCCATCCATGGTGACCTCTTGGCAGGTCCTCCAGAATGCAAGTAACTGATCCTCATAAAGAGGATGATCAATGGTAAGGGAGGTGAAGTAGTGAGACGCGAAAAGGTATCGACAGACCTCTGAGAAATGAGGATCTTTCTCAGAGTCTAACAGAGCAGCCTGATTGTGTTGTCTGTGAAGGTGCATGGTAAAACCCGGTTGGTTTTGTCAATCAATGTTTGTCATGAAGGAAGTTTGTTGGTGAAGAAGAAGGTTAATTTGGGAGAATTTAGGTCAAGAATTTATGGAAGAAGAAGAGAGTGAGAAGAAGGGGAACCGTTGAGAATATATATGGAATGGATTTAAGACAAAGTTAATGCAAAAGGATAAACTTTGAAATCCGAAAGTAGGTCCCACTTCTGAAAAAAAGCGACCAAAAAGGTAGTTTCTTGGAAGTTGAAAATCTTCCGAAGGTAATTTTTGCTTCGGAAGTTTTGAGAAAAAGGCTTCGGAAGATATTCTTAAGAATTGTGAAAATTTGGCTTCGGAAGAAAAAATACTTAGAGAGTTTTTCTTCCGACACATATTTGATTTCGGAAGATATTAAGTCTTGGGAGTTTTATTCTAAAGAGAATAAATCTTCCGAGACTTAATTGCTTTCGGAAGATATTTGTCCTTCAAATACATGCAAGTACTTAGAAGCATATTTAAGCTTCGGAAGATATTCTTTGAATTTCTTCTGAAGGTAAATTTCTTATAAGTAGTTCTTGATTTGAAGACATAAATTTCTTCCGAAGGCAACTTGAAATCTTCCGAAGGAAAATATGTTTTTGAAAAATTTTCAAAAATCTAAGGAATATCATTAAAATTTTTCTTCCAAAATAAACTGGGCTTATAAAGGTGATAAAATAGACAACTTAAAACACACAGGTTTTAAAAATAAAGTTGATTTAAGTTTCTTAAGAAAAAAATTACTCAAAGTTAATCATCCCAATAGCTGATACAAGATATTTGAATCTCTGTTCATTAAAAGCTTTAGTGAACAGATCAGCATATTGTTCATTTGTGTTAACTTTGACTAATTTGATTAATCCCTTCTCAAAGTTATCTCTAATCAAATGATACCTGATGTTGATGTGTTTGGTCCTTGAGTGCTGCACAGGATTCTTTGTAATGGAGATAACACTGTTGTTGTCTATGTGGATGGGAGTCTCTTTGAAGTTGAATCCATAGTCCAGCATCTGATTCTGAATCCTAAGCACTTGAGCACAGTAACTTGTAGTAGCAATGTATTCAGCCTTAGCAGTTCATGCAGAGACACAGGATTGTTTCTTGCATTGCCATGAGACAATCCTTCCACCATGGAATTGACATCCCCCAGATGTAGACTTTGCAGTCATGTTGCAACCACCATAGTCACTATCTGTATAAGCATACAGATTGAAGTCAGAACTCTTTGGATACCAAAGGCCAAGCTTGGGAGCACCTTTGAGATATCTAAGAATCCTCTTGATAGCAACCAGGTGTGACATCTTAGGGTTGGCTTGATATCTTGCACAAATGCATGTGGCAAACATGATATCAGGCTTGCTGGTATTAGGTACATAAGAGACCCAATCATAGCCCTGTAAAGATGTTCATCCACACACTCCCCCTCAAGATCAGGTCCTAGGGAGTGGTTTCTAGCTATGGGTGTCTTAGCAACCTTACATTCAGTCATGTTGAATCTTGTAAGTATGTCTTGCACATAGTTTGACTGACTTATAAAGATGCCATTGTCAACTTGATTCACTTGAATTCCCAGAAAGAAATTTAGTTCCCCCATGGCACTCATTTCAAATATGTTCTTCATCAGCCTCTCAAAGTCTTTGCAGAGCTTTGGATTAGTTGACCCGAAGATAATGTCATCCACATATACTTGAACCAGCATTAAGTCATTCCATGTCCCTTTGATGAAGAGAGGTTTGTTGGTGATCCTAATGAGGACTATCAATATCTGAAGAATCTCTCTATTTTGGTAGCATCAGCCTAGGGGGAGTTTGTAGAGATCTATCTAAAGATTATGAGGCTGATGCAACCAAAGATCTTCCAACATGCACTAAGGAACAAGGATGAACTTGTTGCGGAAGCTTTACATTTCTAAAACTCTAAGTGTAAAGTCTTCTGAAGCCAAAAGTTCAGAAGAAATTACTTCGAAGCTTTACACTTAATAGAAAATATTCCAAGTGTAAAAACTTCCGAAGCAAGAGGCCAAGTTCTTCCGAAGCCAAAGATGAAGTCTTCCGAAGCTTCAAAGACAAAGTCTTCCGAAGCCATTTTGCTGTGAAGACTGATTTCTTCGGAAGACAGAGAAACGATGCTTTCTCTGATATACTTTTGATAAAGCTGACCAACTTTCTGCTGCAACTCTGATAACTCACTAACTTGTATGAGTTGGTGAAACTTCCATGCTTTAGTGAATAGTAGATAAACTCTTTGCCTTTAATTTTCTTCTTTTGTTCCTTTAGACTTTTTTTATAATAGGAAAAGTCAGTGAGCTATGGCATGTCATAGTCACTAATCAAAAGGCAATCTGCCTATTGACTCCAGATTGATCTTGTTGTCTAGATCAGTCAATTCCAACTATCCTTCCAAGTATTGACGGTTGTAGGTTGTAGTATAAAAGAGTCTCAGGTCTTTGTATTTGAAATTATGCTTTGAACACTTGTAATAGAACTTGAGATCAATATACAACATCCTTGAAACTAATACTTGTGTTATTGTTCTAAGTTCTGTCTTATTATTACCTGTGTTCTTTGTATTTCAAAGTATCCTGTTCCATATTTGAACTGTTAAGTGATCTAAGATCATCCTCTTGTGAAACTAATTGTAGTTAACACCCTTACCCGGTCCTGCAAAAAAGAAGGGGAACCGTTGAGAATATATATGGAATGGATTTAAGACAAAGTTAATGCAAAAGGATAAACTTTGAAATCCTAAAGTAGGTCCCACTTCTGAAAAAAAGCGCCCAAAAAGGTAGTTTTCTTGGAAGTTAAAAATCTTTCTAAGATAATTTTTGCTTCGGAAGTTTTGAGAAAAAGCTTCCGAAGCCAATTTGGCTTCGGAAGATATTATTAAGAATTGTGAAAATTTGGCTTCGGAAGAAAAAATACTTAGAGAGTTTTTCTTCCGACACATATTTGATTTCGGAAGATATTAAGTCTTAGGAGTTTTATTCTAAAGAGATAAATCTTCCGAGACTTAATTGCTTTCGGAAGATATTTGTTCTTCAAATACATGCAAGTACTTAGAAGCATATTTAAGCTTCGAAGATATTCTCAGAATTTCTTCGTAAGGTAAATTTCTTATAAGTAGTTCTTGATTTGAAGACATAAATTTCTTCCGAAGGCAACTTGAAATCTTCCGAAGGAAAATATGTTTTTGAAAAATTTTCAAAAATCTAAGGAATATCATTAAAATTTTTTTCCAAAATAAACTGGGCTTATGAAGGTGATAAAATAGACAATTTAACACACAGGTTTTAAAATAAAGTTGATTTAAGTTTTTTAAGAAAAAAATTACTTAAAGTTAATCATCCCAATAGCTAATACAAGATATTTAAATCTCTGTTCATCAAAAGCTTTAGTGAACAGATCAGCATATTGTTCATTTGTGTTAACTTTAACTAATTTTATTAATCCCTTCTCAAATTATCTCTAATCAAATGATACCTGATGTTGATGTGTTTTGTCCTTAAGTGCTGCACAGGATTCTCTATAATGGAGATAGCACTGTTGTTGTCTATGTGAATGGGAGTCTCTTTGAAGTTGAATCCATAGTCTAGGATCTGATTCTGAATCCAAAGCACTTGAGCACAACAACTTGCAGCAGCAATGTATTAAGCCTCAGCAGTTGATGCAGAGACACAGGATTGTTTCTTGCATTGCCATGAGACAATCCTTCCACCATGGAATTGACATCCCCCAGATGTAGACTTTGCAGTCATGTTGCAACCACCATAGTCACTATCTGTATAAGCATATAGATTGAAGTCAGAACTCTTTGGATACCAAAGGCCAAGCTTGGGAGCACCTTTGAGATATCTAAGAATCCTCTTGATAGCAACCAGGTGTGAAATCTTAGGGTTGGCTTGATATCTTGCACAAATGCATGTGACAAACACAATATCAGGCCTGCTGGCTGTTAGGTACATAAGAGACCCAATCATAGCCCTGTAAAGATGTTCATCCACACACTCCCCTTCAAGATCAGGTCCTAGGGAGTGGTTTCTAGGTATAGGTGTCTTAGAAACCTTACATTCATTCATGTTGAATCTTGTAAGTATGTCATGTACATACTTTGACTGACTTATAAACATGCCATTGTCAACTTGCTTCACTTGAATTCCCAGAAAAATATTTAGTTCCCCCATGGTATTCATTTCAAATCTTTTCTTCATCAGCCTCTCAAAGTCTTTGCAGAGCTTTGGATTAGTTGACCCGAAGATAATGTCATCCACATATACTTGAAGCAGCATTAAGTCATTCCCTGTCCCTTTGATGAAGAGAGGTTTGCTGGTGATCCTAATAAGGACTATCAACATCTCAAGAATCTCTCTATTTTGGTAGCATCAGTCTAGGGGGAGTTTGTAAAGATCTATCTGAAGATTATGGGGCTGATGCAACCAAAGATCTTCCAACATGTACTAAGGAACAAGGATGAACTTGCTGCGGAAGCTTTACACTTTCTAAAACTCTAAGTGTAATGTCTTCCGAAGCCAAAAGTTTAGAAGAATTTACTTAGGAAGCTTTACACTTAACAGAAAATATTTCAAGTGTAAAAACTTCAGAAGCCAGAGGCCAAGTTCTTCTGAAGCCAGAGGCCAAGTTCTTCCGTAGCCAAAGATGAAGTCTTCCGAAGCTTCAAAGACAAAGTCTTCCGAAGCCATTTTGCTGTGAGGACTGATTTCTTCAGAAGACAGAGAAAAGATGCTTTCTCTGATCTACTTTTGATAAAGTTGACCAACTTTCTGCTGCAACTCTGATAACTCACCAACTTGTATGAGTTGGTGAAACTTCCATGCTTTAGTGAATAGTAGATAAAGTGTTTGTCTGTAATTTTCTTCTTTTGTTCCTTTAGACGTTTTTTGTAATAGGAAAAGTCAGTGAGCTATGGCATGTCATAGTCACTAATCAAAAGACAATCTGACTTTTGACTCCAGATTGATCATGTTGTCTAGATCAGTCAATTCTAACTATTTCAAGTATTGACAGTTGTAGGTTGTAGTATAAAAGAGTCTCAGGTCCTTGTATTTGAAATTATGCTTTGAACACTTGTAATAGAACTTGAGATCAATATACAACATCCTTGAAAACTAATACTTGTGTTATTGTTCTAAATTCTGTCTTATTGTTACCTGTATTCTTTGTATCTTCAAAGTATCCTGTTCCCTATTTGAAGTGTTAAGTGATCTATGATCACTGCTCTTGTGAAACTAATTGTAGTTAACACCCTTACCCGGTCCTACAAAAAAGAAGGGGAACTGTTGAGAATATATATGGAATGGATTTAAGACAAAGTTAATACAAAAGGATAAACTTTGAAATCCGAAAGTAGGTCCCACTTCTGAAAAAAAGCGCCAAAAAAGGTAGTTTTCTTGGAAGTTGAAAATCTTCCGAATGTAATTTTTGCTTCGGAATTTTGAGAAAAAGCTTCTGAAGCCAATTTGGCTTCGGAAGAAAAAATACTTAGAGAGTTTTTCTTCCGACACATATTTGATATCGAAAGATATTAAGTCTTGGGAGTTTTATTCTAAAGAGAATAAATCTTCCGAGACTTAACTGCTTTCGGAAGATATTTGTCCTTCAAATACATGCAAGTACTTAGAAGCATATTTATGCTTCGGAAGATATTCTTAGAATTTCTTCAGAAGGTAAATTTCTTATAAGTAGTTCTTGGTTTGAAGACATAAATTTCTTCCGAAGGCAACTTGAAATCTTCAGAAGGGAAATATGTTTTTGAAAAATTTTCAAAAATCTAAGGAATATCACTAAAATTTTTCTTCCAAAACAAACTAGGCTTATGAAGGTGATAAAATAGACAACTTAGGACACATAGGTTTTAAAAATAAAGTTGACTTAAGTTTTTTTAGAAAAAAATTACTCAAAGTTAATCATCCCAATAGCTGATACAAGATATTTGAATCTCTATTCATCAAAAGATTTAGTGAACAGATCAGCATATTGTTCATTTGTGTTAACTTTGACTAATTTGATTAATCCCTTCTCAAAATTATCTCTATTCAAGTGATACCTAATGTTGATGTGTTTGGTTCTTGAGTGCTGCACAGGATTCTCTGTAATGGAGATAGCATTGTTGTTGTCTATATGGATGGGAGTCTCTTTGAAGTTGAATCCATAGTCCAGCATCTGATTCTGAATCCAAAGCACTTGAGCTTAGCAACTTGCAGTTGATGTAGAGACACAGGATTGTTTCTTGCATTTCCAAAGACAATCCTTCCACCAAGGAATTAACATCCCCCAGATGTAGACTTTGCAGTCATGTTGCAACCACCATAGTCACTATCTGTATAAGCATACAGATTGAAGTCAGAACTCTTTGGAAACCAAAAGCTAAGCTTGGGAGCACCTTTGAGACTACTAAGAATCCTCTTAACAGCAACCAGGCGTGACATCTTGGGGTTGGCTTGATATCTTGCATAAATGCATATGGAAAACATGATGTCAGGCCTGCTGGCTGTTAGGTACATAAGAGACCCAATCATAGCCCTGTAAAGATGTTCATCCACACACTCCCCTTCAAGATCAGGTCCTAGGGAGTAGTTTCTGGCTATGGGTGTCTTAGCAACCTTACATCTATTCATGTTGAATCTTGTAAGTAAGTCTTGTAGATACTTTGACTGCCTTATGAAGATGCCATTGTCAACTTGCTTCACTTGAATTCCCAGAAAGAAATTTAGTTCCCCCATGGCACTCATTTCAAATCTGTTCTTCATCAGCCTCTCAAAGTCTTTGTAGAGCTTTGGATTAGTTGACCCAAAGATAATGTCATCCATATATACTTAAACCAGCATTAAGTCATTCCCTATCCCTTTGATGAAGAGAGTTCCATCTATAGTACCCCTCTTGTAACCATGTTAACAGAGATATTGAGATAGTGTTTCATACCACTTCCTTAGAGCTTGGTGCAGCCCATAAAGAGCTTTATCAAGCTTGCAGACATAATCAGGGTGATCTGGGTCTACAAAGCTTGGTGGTTGTTTGACATACACCTCTTCATCAATCACCCCATACAGAAAAGCACACTTGACATCAAGTTGGTAGACCTTGAATTCCTTGGATGCAGCAAAAGCCAAGAATATTCTTACAGCTTCAAGTCTTGCCACAGGAGCAAAAACATCAGTGTAATCAATTCCCCCTTCTTGTGTGTACCCTTGAACAACTAGTCTTTCCTTGTTCTTAATGACAAGTCCTCTATCATCCTTTTGTTCCTAAAAACCCATTTGGTTCCTATGACAGTCTTCCCTTGAGGAAGAGGACATAGGTTCCAAACCTTCTGTCTTCTGATTTGAAGTAGCTCTTCTTGCATAGCTTCAACCCAGCTTCCATCCTTCAGAGCCTCATTAACTTTCTTTGGCTCAATCTGGGACAAGAAACAAGAATGCAGACAAATATTTTGGTCATGGATTTGTCCTCTTGTTCTTACCCCAGTCTCAACATTTCCAATGATATTTGTAGTGGGGTGTGACTTATGGATCCTTAGTTGAGGGATCACAGCAAGTTGATTGGACAGATCCAAATTAGAGAAATTTAGATCTGGCAATAGAGTGTCACCCACCACATCAGCACACTTATCAAGTTAGACTTGATCTAATGAATGTGTGACATCATTTATGTTGTCTTCTATGGAGTGGTTATCAGTATCAAGAAATTCTTGATCACTATCACCACCTCTATTTCCTCCTACATTTGAAGCTCCTTCACCTGAGTTTTGAACCTCTGAGATGGAATTTGAAGGCACCTCAGATGTATCAGCTGAATTTGTCATGTTTGTGCTGATAGGATCTTCATTTGCAGGGCTAGTCACCAAAGGAGCGGAAGTAGTAATCTTGCTTGGTCTTCTCAGCTCAAATCTTGGGTCGGGATCTCCTGTTGATATATTATTTGTAGATCCTGAAACATTCTCACAAGACTTGTTAAAACAGTTGATAACTAAGTCAAGATCAAATAGCCAATCCGAACTAGAACCTTTCACACTAGGAGTGTGCTCATTGAAGGTCACATTGGCTGACTCCTCAACTACTCTAATTCAGAGATTGTATACTCTATAAGCCTTCGTTTGGGAAGAATATCCAATAAAGTGCCCATCATCTGACTTCTCATCAAATTTGGCTACTTGATCTTTGGTATTCAAGATGGTGCAAGGACATCCAAATGACCCGAGGAAACCAATAAATGGTCTCCTTTTGTGCCATAGCTCATAAGGAGTCTTACCATGAGTCTTAACCACTAAAACTCTGTTCTGCACATAGCAGGCTATGTTAACTGCCTCTGCCCAAAAGGTGATGGGTAGTTTAAAGTCAGACAACATGGTTCTTGCAGCTTCAATAAGTGTTCTGTTTCTCCTCTCAGTAACACTATTTTACTGAGGAGTTCTGGGAGCACTATATTATCTTGTAATACCCTTTTCATCACAAAATGTATCAAGGATTTGGTTTTTAAATTCTGTTCCTTGATCACATCTTATGGTCTTGACCTTGTGATCAGATTGATTCTCAATTTTTAGAATGAACTTCTTCAAGATCTCAAGGGTCTCATCCTTAGTTCTAAGGAAAAAGACCCAAGTGAATCTTGTAAAATCATTTATGATCACTAAGCAGTAAGAGGTCTTTCCTAAACTCATTACACTGGTGGGGCCAAACAAATCCATATGTAATAGGTGTAGGGGAGTAGTGATGGAGTTCATTTCCTTTGGCTTGTAAGACACTTTGTGTTGCTTCCCTTTTAGGCATGCAACACAGTGGTCATCACTTGTAAACACTTTCTTTGGCATTCCAGTTACCAAATCATTCTTAATCAATTTATTCATGTTTTCAAAGTTTACATGGCACATTATTTTATGCCAAAGAAAAGACTCATCACTATTTGCTTTAGACAGAAAGCAAGAAACTTCTCTTGATGGAGATGTTTCATGTAAATCCATCTTGTACATGTTCCCTCTCCTGGGGGCTCTGAGCAGGATATACTCTTAAGGAATGGCCACCCCGGGCTTGAGAACAATACACTCATGCTCAGTGAAGAGCATATGGAATTTCTGATCACAAAATTAGGATACACTTAGAAGATTGTATCCAAGCTCCTTGACTACCTTATCAATGCTGAGCTTACCATTTGTGACTCTGCCCCTTGCATAAATGTAACCACCAGTATCTCCTCCAAAAGCAACTGGTCCTCCATCAATTTTCTCAAAATTTTGAAGCAGAGAACCATTGCCAGTCATATGCCTGGAACCGCCACTATCAATAATCCAAACATTCTTCTTGGTCTTTAAATGTTCCTGCACAAAAAGAGGTGATTAATTACACTTAGAAACCCAAGCCTCATTGGTCTCGGGCTTATTAAAATGAGATGAAGACAATGTAATAGTAAGTGATTCTATATTCAAGCTTTGAGGATTGTTTGCTGTTGTTGATGAAGAACTTTCAGTCACATGGTCTTCCTTCATCTTCCACACCACCTTTGGAAGATTGGGCCTGACCTTCAAAGCTTCAAAAGTTTTGACAACTTCATAAGTTTTGGAGACTGGACCTTCGGAAGATCTTGCTTTCACTACAGTAAGCTTCAGTACTTCGAAAGCATTCCTTTCTTCCGAGACCAACTTTTCTTCCGAAGGCAAGTTTTCACTTGTCTTCTTCTTTATTTTGGAGCTTTCGAAGGAAACAGATTTTCCTTCCGAAGCGGTTTGTTCCTTCTTCTTCTCAGAAGTGTTCTTCTTGGTCATGTGGATGGTACTTTTGGGATTGTACTTGCAATCCTTAGCCAGATGAGAAGTACTACCACACATGACACAGTCGAGTTCCTTCCTTCTAAGAGTCTTCTTTTGAGAGCAAGACTGAGTTTGATCACTTTCCTTCTCCATCTTCATCTTTACAGATGATGCAACAAGCTTCTTAGGGAGAGGCTTGCTCTTGGAGCTAGATGGTTCAGGCTGTGTAGCAGTGGTACACACTGGTCAGTCTTCTTCTTCTTGCTGGAATGATTTGGAACTAAACTAGAACTCCTGGTACTAGAGTTTATAGTTGAGTCTTCAGTCTTTACCACTTTAAAACCTGCAGAAATGAACACTTGTTTCTGCTTTGAATCAAAAATGGCCTTGATTTCTTGAGCCTTCTTTGGTCTTCTCTTAGCTCTTCTTATCAAGTTCTTTCTCTTTGACTTGGTCATTCCAGACTCTTTCCTCTCCTCAGGATAATAGTGGCCCTTCTTAGGATGATCTTCTTCACTCTTCTTAGAGTCATCTTTCACTATCTCCTCTTCATCCTCTTTAATAATAGGGTCTATAAGGGGAAGCTCATCTTCACAAGTTCCACACCTTGGAGATCTTACAGATAATAGAGTGTGTGGAAGAGCTATCTTAGTAGATCCCAGTCCCTGCTTATTCTGATAACAAACTTTTGCATGTAGGGATGAGGATATTATGTTCTTGAAGGTCTCTTCTTCAAGAACACATTTTTCTACCCTGGCTGTGCTGATCACAAGCTCAGCCTGGCATTCAGTTAACTTTAAGAGGAGATCTTTGATTTGAGTCCTATAGTTAGTGTGCTCATGCTTAAGAGTTGAAATGGTTTTCTCTAGATCTTCTATCTGAAGTTTATAATCATTTTCAGCTATTTTAAAGTCAGCTTTTAAGATATTTAAGGACTCAAGATCAGATCTCATCTCTAAGTTATAGGACATGTATCTATTAACTTTAGCAATGCATTCAGGAGTACAAAGATGTTCCAATACCTTGGCTTTATCATGGTCTGCCATTAGTGCTTGGTTTGGAGAAGCATCCTCAACCTGAAAGCTCCAGTCAAAGCCTTCTTCTTCAACGACAACTGTAGCTTGCTGTCTTGGCTTCTCATTCTGGTGAGCTCCCTCAGTGTAGTTTGACCTGGATTGTGCTTGGCCACCATTTGACTTTGGTGCCTTGCACCTCTGGCAAAGTGTCACATTTGGATACAGTTGTAACACTTCACCTTGCTTTTGTCCAGCCCAAACTTTTCACTGGCTGCATTGCTGGGAAACCTTCTCCTAGTCCTCTTGTAGAACTTTCGGGCTCTATGAGTGAGTAGAGCCATCTGCTGGACTATTTCCATATATTCCAGATCATCTGGATGGATACAGTTCAGGTCTTCAAGAGTGAAGAGAAAGTTGCCTGAACTTTCAACAGAATACACAAAAGCTTGTAAAGAACTTGTCTCCTGGAATGGGCTTCCAGGGATGTAGCCTTCCCTTGGTGTCTTCAGAAAGGTGATGAAAGGACCCTTTTGTGATTTGTCTGGGTAGCAGATGAGATGGTGCTATGGTTCTCTGCAATCCCCTTCAACCACATGAAGGGCTGAACTCTGATGAGTGTTAGAGTTACCAGATGAGTTCTGCATGTTCATCTCCATATGGTATCCACTGAGTATTCCATATAACTCAGTGAGAGTAAGAGTCTTGAGGTTTTCAGTCCTTTTAATGACCATATAGTAGTGTATCCATTGTCTGGGAAGAGAGGACATGAACTTCCTAACATATCTCTATTCTCAATGGTTACCCCAACATCAGCTAGAGTATCCACAATCTCAACATACCTGAAGTACTGTTGAGTCATGGTTTTACCTGTCTTGAAGGTGAAATTTTCAAACTGCTGCTTCAAGAGGTCCTTCTTGTTCTCTTTGGCTTCATTGGACCCCTCATACATCAGCTTCAGTGCATCCCATAGCTGTTTGGCGGTCTTGCACTTCTTGAAACCTCTGTAGATGGAGTTAGGAAGAGCAGTTTAAAGGGCTATCATAGCTTTCTGATCAATATCAATTTTCTTCCAATCTTCTTCAGAAAAATCAGCCCTTTCCTTTGGTATCATACCACCACCAGAAAAAACTGAAGTGGTATATGGTACATGAGGTCTATTGACAACAGACTCCCACATCTGGAATCTTGAGACTTGATGAAGCCTTCCATTCTTTGGCACCAAGTATCAAAATCCTCAGGAGTGATCAGTGAGGACTTTGTCATAGTTCCAGTTTCCATATCAGCCTTTGAGATAGCTGCCATTTGAAAAGTTAAGTGAAGTGTGAAACTAAGAGGATTTAAGATGGTGAGATCTTACAATCAAGAGCCTGGAATGCTCTGATACCAATTGCAGGACCTGGTAAGGGTGTTAACTACAATTAGTTTCATAAGAGGAGTGATCTTGGATCACTTAACAGTTCAAATAGGGAACATGATACTTTGAAGATACAAAGAACACAGGTAACAATAAGACAGAACTTAGAACAATAACACAAGTATTAGTTTTCAAGGATGTTGTATATTGATCTCAAGTTCTATTACAAGTGTTCAAAGCATAATTTCAAATACAAGGACCTGAGACTCTTTTATACTACCACCTACAACCATCAATAATTGGAAGGACAGTTGAAATTGACTGATCTAGGCAACAAGATCAATCTGGAGTCAAAAGGTAAATTGCCTTTTGATTAATGACTATGACATGCCATAGCTCACTGACTTTTCCTATTACAAAAAAAGTCTAAAGGAACAAAAGAAGAAATTTATAGACAAAGACTTTATCTACTATTCACTAAAGCATGGAAGTTTCACCAACTCATACAAGTTAGTGAGTTATCAAAGTTGCAGCAGAAAGTTGGTCAGCTTTATCAAAAGTAGACCAGAGAAAGCATCTTTTCTCTGTCTTCTGAAGAAATCAGTCTTCACAGCAAAATGGCTTCGGAAGACTTTGTCTTTGAAGCTTCGGAAGACTTCATCTTTGGCTTCGGAAGACCTTGGCCTCTGGCTTCAGAAGTTTTTACATTTGGAATATTTTTGTTAAGTGTAAAGCTTCCGAAGTAATTTCTTCTGAACTTTTGGCTTCGGAAGACTTTACACTTAGAGTTTTAGAAAGTGTAAAGCTTCCGCAACAAGTTCATCCTTGTTCCTTAGTGCATTTTGGAAGATCTTTGGTTGCATCAGCCTCATAATCTTCAGATAGATCTCTACACATGCAAAGCTCTAAAATCCTTGCACCCATTCTATATAAGTGACTGTGTATTATGTAAGTGTGGTGGAGATGTGCATGTTTGAAGAGGCCAAGGTTGTTTGAAGTTTCAGGTTGTAAAATTGACTGTGTAGTATATAATTGACTGCACTCAACTAAATGTTGCTAGGTAGAGGCTAAGGTTGTTTGAAGTTTCAGGTTGTAAAATGGTTTGAGAGAAAGATCCATAATTGTAAGTTTTAAGGGTGAAATTATAGATGGATTGAGAAAGAAGAAGTGAAGAAGAAGGTGGTGAAGGTGACGATATGGCCTCCTGAAGGCTCGAGCTCCGTACGGATATATCATCTAACATGGAGCACTAAATACGAGACGTCAAAAGGTCAAATCCCATAATGGTTTGACTATCATTCTATTTTTAATAGGAAAATTTCAAGGTGTTGGGATATTAAAATGATGAATCTATCAAAAAAACTCGATCAATAATGCAATCTAGCTCTTGTGAAAACAATCCAAGTGCTAAAGATCAAGTCTACCTGCTAAAGACTTCACCTGTTAAAGAACTATATATCAACTGATATGTTGCGTTTGTCGATTAGTAATTGTATATGTTGACACACTACTTTTGGAACAAACATGTTAGTGGCAAAAGAGTAATGGTGCAACTATGACCTACAACTACTAAAGCTCTTACTCTATTGATTTGTTTGTTTATTTTTGTACAATTTATATAACCAATAGAAATACACATTTATGGTATACCATAATATGTAAATCAATAGTTGTATCTTGTAGTGATCCTAAACCTAGAATAAACGATCATGATTGATTCTATTGTTTAACTTTCATTATATAAATAACTCGTACTTGTATAGTTTAGAGCATGTTAGTTTTGGTACTTGATTTTGTTGTTATATGTTTGTAATTATGCAAGATATTGAGTAAAGAATACTTTGAAAGAACTTCAGGCGGTCATTTATATTTCAAGTATTTGTGTGTTTGATTATAGCAATTAGTAGAGAATTTGTATCTGTTAATTGTTAATTTACAGAAGTTTTGGTACCAGCCAATCCAACAAGTAGTATCAAAGCTTTGGCTCTTTATTTGCTTCAAAATTTTAGCAATTCACTTGTTTTCTATGAACTACTTATCAAAGACATAGTTCTCAAAAAGGAATCTAGAGACATGCTCATTAAACATGATTTAGATAATGGTACTAAAACCAAACATTTCATGTTCACTTCACACAACTATGATACTTGGAATACCTAAATAGAGGACTTCTTAAGAAATAAAGATAAAAGATTATGGCAGTCAATTCTCGTCCTTACAATCCTATGGTGAAAACTGTGGATTCCAAAGCAATGTGGGTGATTAGAATGAGCATTCCAAACAGCATCATTCATGGCTTTAAGAAGTCTTTACGGGAAGCCTTGAAAGCCAGATATGAAGGCATATAGTATGAAGAAAGATGCACTACAACAAAAGTTAGAAAACATTAGTTTCATTAGAGGAGAAACAATGACAACAACATGTTTGAGATATATTGAACTTCTAGACAATCTTATTAAAGCTGGTGTGAAGATTGAATATAATGCTATCCTTAGAAAGTTCTTGACACCTCTTCCAAAATCATAGACAATCTATAATATGTCTATCAAAAGAACTAAGAATTTAAAGACCATAGTTTAGAAGAATTTTATGAAATTTCTGGTTTTTACTAGTTGGAAATAAATGTAGATGAAGAAGGACAACCAATCTAATGATAGATCCAACACTTCAAGGTCTGTAGCACTTTTAGATCCCTACAAGACCAAGGTAGGGAGGTCAATGCAACAGTTTTACAATGTGTGGAGAGACTTAGAACACTTAGCAGATCAAATAAGGAATAGCTTAATGGTGAAACAAAGAACACAAGTAAAAGAACAGAACACAATAATATGGTGTTGCTCTCAATTATCTTTTACAAAGTGTTACAAAGATTGGAATCAAATGACAAGTACTTAAGATACTTTATACTACATCCTACCACCGGCCATACTTTGAAGGCCAGCTGGAAACACTAATCTAGACAACAAGATCAATGTAAAGTCAAAAGGCAGATTGCCTTTTGACTGAAGACTATGACATGCCATAACTCATATCCTAATATATTACAAAAAGGATAAAAGTATAAGAGTGGGGAGTTACAGACTCTAAGACCATGTTGTACAGTTGACAAAAGTAAGGATGTTTCACCAACTTGTATAAGTTGATGAGTCATCAGAGATGGCAGCGAAAAGTGGTTTAGCTTTTGTCAAAAGTAAGACGGAGAAAGCATGTGTTCTCTGTCTTCGGAAGAAATCAGTCCCTTGGCTTCGGAAGACTTTGTTTTGAAACTTCAGAAGACTTCATCTTTGGCTTTAGAAGAAATGGTCTTTTGGCTTCGAAAGATTTGATACTTAGTGTAATTCATTGATGTGTATTAAATCTTCCAAAGTAACTTCCTTGTACTTCATATATGCATACTGAGAGCTCTTTGGTTTTATCAGCCTTTAAGTATAATCCTTACAAACTCCTCCTAGGCTGATGCTACCAAAACTAAATGAGACCTTTGAATCTTGATATTCATCTGTTGACAGACCTCATTAGAATCAAGACCATTCCCTTCATCATCAATTGGTCAGGATTCCTCAGACTTTCAAAGTACCTTCTCATGTCATAGATATCATGCAGAGGAAGGTCAAGTATGTTTTGCTAGAAGTACACATCTTGACCCCCTTGATTTCTAATGACATACCATCTGTCTAGGTTAGTAGCAAATACCCAAGATAGGATGGGACTCTCAGCAGCAAGAGGCTTTACAATGAGTGGACTTTGTTGAGCAGTCTCTTCTTGATCACCCTCAGGATGTTATGACCCATCCTGAGGTGTAAAGGTGGATGCCTTGGACTTCTTCTTCTTTTTCTTGTCCCTTTTGATAGCCATTCTCTTCCTCTTTCTATATTTTAACTGAGGAGGTTGGTCTTGAGTACCAGATTTCTCTAGTTTCTCCTCTTCAGTTAGGTCCTTTTCCTTCATATATTCAAATGAAGAGGGATCAGGACCTTGCTATGGGTCAGAAGATGAAGTTGGCTAAGATGCAGCATTGGGTCTAGGTTGTGTTGTCTCTTATGGTTCAACCTTGACCTCATCTTCAGGTGCAGCCTGACTTGGTGGAGAATTCAAGTTAACTAGATCACCCCTTTTGATCTTCTACTTGATCACCCTAATGTGCTCATACATTATGGATAGAGACATTAGACCAAGTCTCCTTTTGGAGAACCTATAAAGCTTTAAGAAGCTCACCATCTTCAGTCCGTCTATAGACTTCTTCTGGTTCTCTTGAATGGTGGCTCTTGACTTAGCAGCCTCTTCCCTCATCTTAGCTTTTTGTTCTTTCAACACTTCTTGCTCAAGCTACTTGAGGTACACAAATTCTATGTACTCATAGGACAAGGGAAGTAGGTCTGCTACCTGATAGAGGCTTGTGGCACTCAGGTAGGTTATCATGTTTTGCCTATCTTATTCCTTACCTACCTGAGTTTCTTGTTCAGTGGCCACAACCTCTGTCTAAGGACTTTCTTAAACTAGAGAGAGGGTAGGAGCTTTGTATAATCTTTTTCTCCTTCTTTCTTCTTTGATTTTGAGGAGCAATTTTGTAGCCTCAGCTTCATTCCTCTTTTTTGACACCTTAGTGTCTACCAGTTCATTCGATTCCTCCATGGGAAGAGGGATGATTTCATCTATGTTGTAGTTCCTAGACCCCAAGTAGTTCAATCTGGCTATCCTCAACTCATCCTTTTGAGTGTTTGCCCTAGGGGCAACCCTGATTACAGCTTGCATGAAGCCAAGGGTCTCTCTTGAGCTCTCTCCTCTTGCCTTCCTCTCCCTCTCCCTTTTTCCTTCTTAATCTCCTCAGAGGTCATCTTCCTCTTCCTTTTGTCAGTCATTGGCCTGTATGACTTAGGGTGGAGAGAGCTTTGGCCTTCATTGCTTGGTGTAGAACTTGAGCTCTGGCCAGGGAGAGGTTGTGAGACACCTTCACCAGCTGGTGCCTTACTGAGGGTACTGGAGGCAGAAGCAGTTCCTATCTTAAGGTTCATAGGTTCAACTACTTGGCCTTCAACCATGGTTTCCCTTTCGAAGCAATCTTAGGGTCTGTCTCAGTATCCAGTTGACCAACAGTCTTGCCTGCTAGCCTCTATCTATATATTTGGACCTCTTCTTGAAATTTTCAAGCACCTTTTCTTGAATTCTCTTAGCTAACCTTATAGCTTGGTTGCTTTGACTTGGATTGGCAAGTGGTAGATCAACTAGAGAGAAGTATCTCAGCTTTTGAAAATTAAAGACCTCTTATTGTCCTTGAAATCTAAAGAGTACCAGGGCTCTTCTATCAGTATCATACCTCCACCACATCCATAGTTCTTGTGGACCTGGTTGAGTTTGCCCGATAGGTCTCTCAACTAACTTGCCCTTGAGATTGGTGATCTCAAGTTGCTGGTCACTGACCTGCCTTTGCAAGGTAACCACCTAAGATTCCAGGTGACTTAGATTTGAAACTAAATAGGTGTAGATGTCAGATAGTTTTTGCACCCTTAGTTACAGACTCCCCTCATCTTCATTAGAAGAATCATGGGGGGGATGAGAGAATAGGACCAAAGTCTTCTTCCTCACCACCAGCTTAGGGTTCTTGGTTGTTGGATTTCCCTTGCACACTGATAGCTTCAATGGAAGTGTTAATGGGCTGGATTGCCATGGTTGAGGTCTTAATAATGTAATCACTTGCAAAAGTCAGAGCCTCTTCTATATGGACTTTGAACATGTTCAGGAAAGTCCACCTTAGTTTGGGGTGGATGATGTGGGCTAGACATGGGTGATTTAGGAGCACTCATCTCTCCTTGAGTAGGGGAGGATAAGATAGACTCATAGTACTCACTGAATCCCATATACTCATCATCATAGAATTGGAGGTCAGGGATGGGTTGGTTTAAGTCTAACGGTTGGGGATGGTAGCTTTCCACTGAAGTATGATCACTTGAGTTTTAAGACACAGAGTGATGGCATAAGGCTGGGGTGATGAGCTCAATAGGCTGAGCATGAGGAATCTCAGCACTAATCAGAGAAATAGAGGGAGTGGTCTGCTCCTTAGGGGAAGTGGGAGCTCTTGGTTCGACTTCCTCCTGCATGGGTGGTGATATGGTGACCTACTCAATCTGAGTAGACTGAGCAGGGATTTGTTTGGATTTTTTGGTGTAGGTGATGGTTATTTATGGCTGTGTGGGTGGTGCAGATGTAGAAGCTGTGGGTTCAACATTGACTGGTGCTTCCAAGTTGTCACCTTGAGCAATGAGCTCTAACATTTTTGGCACTAGGGCTGTTTTTATCCAGAGAAGCGAATAGTGATCTTTCTTATGATTTTAAAGATGTCAGGTTTCATCTGTCCTAATTTAAGAGTATTACCTATCCCCATTAACTGTGAGCCCAGTTCATAGTTAAGAATGTGTTGAACATATCTAGGGAACATATAGTACTTTAAAGAGTCCAAGTTAGCAAGCAAGTTTGTGTAGACAAACTGAGAGTACTTGAACTTGACCCGTTAGACCATTCCATGGACTATATAGGATAAGTCCTCAGGAATCTAGTCCTAACCTCCATGTTTGTTAGAAGGGAGTGGATTATAGCATGGAGGAGGTACTTCCACTGAGAGGAAACCTTACCCTTCTAGAAGGTTCTGACTGTGTAGTCCCCTTCATAACCCATCTGCCGAAATGAGTCATTTACAGCAGATTTGGGAAAGGACAACTCGCTTTCTTCATCATCTAGTCTTAGATGAGTGTTGATTGTGGCTAGAGTGATAAAAATTGTCCTCCCCTGCACTGTGGCAGACAGTGCCTTCTCATCGTCCAAGATGACCTCTTGACAGGTCCTTCAGAACTCTAGGAGTTCTTCATTATACAATGGAGGGTCAATTGTGAGTGCAGTGAGGTAGTTTGACTGGGATAAGAAGCAACAAACATCTAAGAAACCTAGATCTTTCTCGGATGACAATGGAGCAACTTGATTATATTGGCTGTGTAACTGCATGGAGAAATCTGGTTGGTTTCGGGGTTCAAGGTTGGTCATTTTAGAAAGCTTCTGAGTGAAGAAAGCTAAGAACAAAGGTGGTTTGTGGGTGAATTTAGGGTTAGAATGTTTGCAGATGAAGAGGATGGTGAAAAGGGGGAATCGTGGTATGAATATTTATATGGTAAGGATTTGAGACAAAGTTGATGCAAAAGGTGTTGGTCCTTCTGATTGATATAACAATGCACTAGATTGATAAACGCAAACAAATCCCACTGATAACACAGATATCAATGATGTTTGTGTGAAATCTAGATCAAACAAATATAAAATGGATGAATATATGAAGAACACTCAAGAACACCAAATAAATCCTTTGTTTGATCTGAATTGATTGCTAAATATATTACAAAGTGAAAGCCCCTCAATCACTGGCTCATTCAAGCTACCTAAACCTAATTGTCACTAATCTATATATAGTGATAATATTCACTAATGACATATTAAGCCCCCAGACTTAGACAATTAGAGAAATTACATATAAAACATAAAAATGGCTTAAACATAAATAAATATATTTTGTTGACACAAAATATATTTAGTAACAATAAACTCCTAGTCATTTATATCTTAAACATCTTGTCTCGGTTCTTCGTTTCGAACACGTCTGTTTGCCTTTTCCGATGACTTTGACAGTGACGTTGAACTTTGTTGACTTTGACTGTGTTGATAATATGGACTATCCTTATCAAACCCAACAATACTCCCCCTTAGTCTATCATTATCAGCGTCTTTGTATCGAGATCAGCACCGATAAGTCAACCATATAATGATCTTCAATCTTCCCCTAGATTGATGATCTGGTATTAAAGATTTTTCATCTTTCAGGCTCCCCCTTTTTGTATGCTCCCCCTCTTCGTGTGCATTCTTTGTGAATGATCAGGAACAACTTTTCCAACTCCCTATTCTTGAGTGCTTCAGAAGATGTAGGAGGAGGAATCCTAGCTTGGTATCTTTTGCAAACTTGAGGAACAGGTTCTCTGGTCAGGTACTTTGCTCAGCTGATGATCAGCCATCATTTGAAGCAAAAATCTGTAACACAATCACAACCATAATCTCGCAACTTCCTGTCAGATCATTTCAGTTAACAAATAAACCCATGTTTACCTGTGTGTGCAGTTTCCCGTGAAATGCATGTGAAAATAATACATTTTAATAGCTTAATGTGGAAGACTTGAAATAATATGAAATGAAAAACCCCCTTTTTTATATATATTTTTTAATCACCTTGCACCAAGAACTAATTCGATCATAAGATCACATCCTTAAGATATACTTAAGCACAAGGATGTATTTAAACATCGACAAGTTAGTGAGATCACACTGAAGCAGAGTATGATCACGATTTTAAAATTTTAATAGCCAAAAACAGTTCAAGAATGATTGTTGGTATATTTGTCCAATTTAAACACATGCCTTATTCTTTTCAACGAGTGACCTGCAACTGATTTTATCATGTTTTAGGTTTGATTAGAGAAGCTCAGGTAACTTGGTTCCCACATACATCCGGCAAAGAACTTATCCCGTCATCAGGGCTTATTGAGTAATATGATTAACTCTGCTTGATTTTCTTTTGAGGTTCAACAATGATCTTAGTTTAAGAATCACTATGCTTTTATTTTAGGGAACAGATGATGAGAGCTCCAGGTCTATACTTACGTATAACAAGGAGATGATCATCTAAGCATGCTAATGAGAGCTTCAGGTCTATACTCACATATAACAAGAAGAACATCACTCCAGGTCAATGCTTCTGCATAACAGAGGAGATAAGCATGAAATAAACATCTGAAGAGCTAACAAGAAGCTACATTTAGGACTTAGGGATAAGGAGATTTTGGGAAAGGAAGGGATCAAGGCAGAAGTTAGATACTCTCAACCCGTTTTTGATGAGACTTGTAACTTTATGCAGACTGAGATGTCACGGAAATGATCCTTATCACCAAGTTCTAAAGCTTTAGTTAGGCTATAGAATTACTGTTTACTTCTTTTTTGGGCTGAGCCTACCATGCATATCATATGATAAAACTGTCTTTTTAGATTTTAGAATTTTAAGTGATACAGACATCTACATCTGTTACTATCATTTCTCATAAAGGTACAAGTCATGAAACTAAGCATACAAAGAAAACATATTATCATTTCTCAGTCATCCCAAATCAAGTTCTTAGTTCCCATTTCAATTATACAAGCAAAGAAAGTCTTCCAAATTATACTAGCAAAAAGATGAGAAATGAAGTACCAAGAAAAGTGCAGTGATTGTGAAGTGTGAACTGTAATAGTGCAGATAAGAATCCAAAATGTGGATAAGATACTAAAACCATAACCTGTTTGTTCCGCCTCAAATTTAAATAAGAAACATTCTCTTTCGGTAAACCGGATTACTAACAGTCCTCCTGAACTGTTCCTGCACTTATTAACAGATTAGTTAGAAAGGGGGACCCAGACCATCGTGGTCCTGGGAGTTCCTTTTTCATCAGTGTACATAACCTGCTTAAGCACACACCCTTTTGAAAAATCATTTATCTCTTTAAATTTTTGTTTTACTTTCCAAATTTGTTTCTGTTCAATTAATTTTGATTTGAAAGAATTGAATTTGGAAATCATTTTCTTTTTAAGACCCGAAGGAATAGATTTTGATTTTGAAACATTGGTCCTTTTCATCTTTGAATCATGTGAAACTAGCTTCACATGAGAAGGTTTGGATATATTGTTCTTCATCCAACCATTCAAAGATGTGTGCTTTTTTTTGAACCAGAGAAGCAACCCGTGCCCCAAGCCTGTCTTTGAACTTGAGGGCACTTCTTTAGCACATGACCTTCTTTTCCACATCTAAAGTAAGCCTTGAAAGGCTTTTGGTTCTTTGTAGTCCCGTGGAAAGCAGGAGTGGGTGGAGCCTGCTTGGAGGTTGTTGCTACTTGTCGACAACCTTGAAGCTTCTTCTTTCAGATATCAAAAGATTGAACTTTTTTAGGCTTTGTCGATGTGGATTTCGAACTGGGCTGTGATTTGATGTGTGATGTTCCAGGAGATGAGATCTGAACATTCTTTTGAGTACACTTTTGTATGACTAGTGATTTGGTAGACTTAGAGGCAGATTTGTGGCAAGCTTGATGGATAGCAGATGAAGATGGTGAGTGCTTCTGCTAAGATTTAGAGGAACTACTGATTTGTTTAGCATTTAGAGATGAGATCCGTATAGGTGTTGATTCAACTTTTGGAAGCATTTGAGACTTGACAACTTCAGGTGACTTAATGAATTGTGATTCATCATCTGAGCTTGTCTAGTCTTGTATACACAAGTCTGCTTCCAACGGATCTTGATTGATACCACTTGTCGAGTTCTGATTGCCTGACGATTCCACAGCTATTCCTTCTTTGACAAACCTGACAGGAACAAAAGAAGGGATATTACCTGTTTTGAATTTGTTAAAAAAGTTATGGGGAACACCTGATACTAGATTTGAAGCATCAAGGGTGGAATTATCATTTTGCATATCAGATCCTTGTTTGATGAGTCCCAAACCTACAGGAGAATCATATTCATCTCGAACCTCTTTGTGATTAACGCTGCTTAAACCTGCATGTAGATTGTTAGTATCTGCAACTTCAATTAAATCATTAGATGGATGAGGTTGAGGCATTGGAGAGTAGCAATGAGTGCTAGGAGGAGGATAAACATATGAAGTTTCACCACATCCCACACCCATTTTGATTCTAGCTCCCCTTTGCTTACAGAATAGTTCTTCCTGTTTCATCCCTGATATCGTCCATTTATCAAGTTTAGTTTTAAGCTTACTAGTCTCAAATTCTTTTTCATTTTCTAACAATAATCTGTTAGCTTTATAAACTCCAAATCAAATGACTTTAGCTTGTTGATAACTTCATTGAGTTTGTAGTCAGCAAAATTTCTTTCCTGCTCTAACAATCTAACTTGTGGACTCCACTGTGGAGGAAAAGATTCCAAAAGTTTGGTGACTTGTTCATGGTTCCCCAGCTGGTCATCATACTTCTTAAGGTTGCTTGCCACCATCAGAAATTGATCAACAAAATCAGATATCTTTTCATCTTTCATGGCAGCAAAAGAATCAAACCGACTTTGTGCCGATATTAGATTATCAGATTTGAAGGAATTAGGGACTTCTAAAAGAGCCATTTTTGACATGATCAGAAATTAATTTCGCTGAAATTTCACTAAATTCGCTGGCAATTTCGCTAGTAGTTTTGCTAGTTTCGCCAGCAATTTCGACAGTAGTTTCGCCCAGCAGTGGCACGCTGATGCTAGTTTCGCAGGGTAGTTTTGCCCGAAACTTGTTGAACTTTCGTTCAGAAATCAATTTGGCAGCAATTTACTGGGTTTGGCACACAAACACCATGAACTTTTGTTCAACGCATCTACTTTTGCAGGGACGAAGAAACCAGATTCAAAAATCAAGAACTGTGTAGTTTCACTGAAAGAGCTCTAGTTTCACCAGGCGAAACTATGTAGTTTCGCTGAATGAAGATACAGTTTCGCTGGAAGAGCTGTAGTTTCACCCGACGTATCTGAACGAATGTTTCAGCATGAAATCAATCCAAACTCATCCAAATCTCAATGAATTTGAGATTTGATGATTTCTAAGGCTTCCCACACCAAAATCGAACAATCCTCAATCAATTTCCATGTCAAAAACGACGCAGATCAGATCGGAAATGAATGGAACAGTGCTTTGAACTAGAAACCAAACAGAAACCAAATAATCAAGAGCATAATGGCTCTGATACCATATTGTTGGTCCTTCTGATCGATATAATAGTGCACTTGATTGATAAACGCAAACAAATCCTACTAGAAAACACAGATATCAATGATGTTTGTGTGAAATCAAGATCAAACAAATATAAAATGGATGAATATATGAAGAACACTCAAGAACACCAAATAAATCCTTTGTTTGATCTGAATTGATTGCTAAATATATTACAAAGTAAAGCCCCTCAATCAATGGCTCATTCAAGCTACCTAAACCTAGTTGTCACTAATCTATATATAGTGATAATATTCACTAATGACATATTAAGCCTCTAGACTTAGACAATTAGAGAAATTACATATAAAACATAAAAATGACTTAAACATAAATAAATATATTTTGTTCACACAAAATATATTTATTAACAATAAACTCCTAGTCATTTATATCTTCAACATCTTGTCTCGGTTCTTCATTTCGAACACGCCTGTTTGCCTTTTTCGATGACTTTGACAATGACGTTGACCTTTGTTGACTTTGACTGTGTTGATAATATAGACTATCCTTATCAGACCCAACAAAAGGATAAACTTTGAAATGCGGATGCAGTTCCACCTCTGAAAAAGTGCCCAAAAAGATAGTTTTCTTAGAAGTCTAAATCTTCCAAAGGTAATTTGTCTTCGGATGTTTTGAGAAAATGTCCAAAGCCAATTTGGATTTGGAAGATATGCCTTAGTCTGATAAGATTGGCTTCAGAAGAAAATACTTATTTTTACTTCTTAAACTGTAACACCCGGAAATTTATTAAAAGGAAAAGAAAAGAAAAGTATAAAGAAAGAAATGATAAATAACCCAAGTTGAAGGACTAAAGTTATGCAAGATGCAAACTTTAATATTATTGTGTTTAAAAGAGTGGGCATGGTCACCCACTACACTGCCATACCCACTTTTACTGTCCTCGGTTGAAGAAGAAGAAAGAAGAAGAGAAGAAAACCTCACCGGTTCTAGAGAGAGAAGAAGAAGATCTGTGAAAGGTGAGTTTTCTGATATATATGTTTTGTTTCGACTGAACTTTCGGGTTCTAGACCGAGATTTTGGATGTTTAGTGCTTGTTTTCGTGGGTTTTAGGAGCTGAATTTGCAGGTAGGTCTCGGGTTTGAAGTGTGCTACTCGAAGACTATCCAAGGTGAGTTTCTAGATCCCCTCTTTTTACTAGTTTTCAAAGTGTTTGGGGCTATTATGCATACCAAGTAGAAGATTTTAAAGCAACCATGAGTTTTTCAGCATGATGTTCGACTGTGCCCTACTGATGCTTGTTTTAGAGGTGGTTCTTGGGTTATGTTTGATTTTAGCATGTTTTAGTGTTTGTAGCATGTTAGATCTATGTTAGGATGTGCTAGATTGATGTTTGGGAGTTGTTTGTTGTATAGGTTACATTTCAGAACCTGCTCATGCGCCTAACTTTCCCTATGCGCCCACAGCCCATGCGCCTAAGTGTTGGCCATGCGCCCAAACAGTTGCCTATGCACCCAGAATGCCCATGCGCACAAGTGTTGTTCATGCACCCCAGCAGTGCCCATGCACCCAGAGTTGCTAATGCGCCTAAGTGTTCATACGCCCAACTAGTGGTCATGCTCCTAGAGTGCCCATGCGCCTAAACAGTTGCCCATGCCTCCAGAATGCCCATGCGCACAAGTGTCGTTCATGCGCCCCAACAGTGCCCATGCGCCCATAGTTGCTCATGCGCCCAAGCAGTGTCCATGCGCCCGTATAGTGTTCATGAGCCTAGACTGTTTTCATTTGAATTTTGATGCTCTTGCGCCTAAGATGTTCATCCGAATTTATTGGTAGACTTAGGAAATTTCTGGGATTTATGAGGTAGATGGTTGTGCTAAGTTCTGATGTGCTGTGATGGTTATGCCTGATGTGTTATGCATGTTTGTGTGTTGCTGATAATGTTTATGATATGTATGATGTGACTTTACCTATTATGTATAAGTATATACGTAAAGTATTATGTAACGAAAGTGGAAGATAACGAATGATGAGAATGGAAGTAACGGACGATGAGATCCTTGTCGCGTACCCCGGTACTATGTCAGCTTTCGAGCACGAGTCGAGGGTTACAGGCCCCGGCACAGTATCAGCTTTCAAGCACGAGTCGGGATATTGCATGAGACAGGATGGCATGTGAAAGAGATGAGATCTTGTTGCTCACCCCGGTACTGTGTCAGCTTTCGAGCATGAGTCGAGGGTTTGTTTACAGTCCCCGGTACAGTATCAGCTTTCGAGTACGAGTCGGGGGTGTTGCATACGAGATGGGATCCTTGTCGCGTACCCCGGTACTGTGTCAGCCTTCGGGCACGAGTCGGAGGTTTGTTTACAAGCCCCGGCACTGTATCAGCTCTCGAGCACAAGTCGAGGGTATTGCATGAGACAGGATCTGGATGATGGTAAGAGATGTAATGAATAATAATGATGAATGATGATGAAGAAGATAAATAATTATTACCAAGGTGTACATATGATGTGTGATCACGAACGAATGTAAAGGTTATGTTTTAACGAAAGTAAGGTATTTTATTTATAAAACTAGAACTCACTCAGCATCGCTGACTTTTTGTATGCATAATATTTGGCAGGTTTTTGTGTTGATGCTGAGGAGGTGCAGGCATGGATGCATAAGCTACTAGGAGCGTTTTGAGGCTGGCATTCAAATTTTGATATGATGTTGTATTTTGAAATTTACATGAATGATGTAATGAAATGATATGTTTTAACTTATTAATGAGAAGTTTTTAAATTCCGCTGTGATAATGATGTATTTTAAATGTTTTATGCGATGACGGTCCAATTATAAGCATCCCGGGAATGCGGCCTTACATAAACAAATTTTGTTTCAGAAGATATAAAACTTCAGAAGTTTTATTCAAAGTATGAATACAGCTTTCGAGACTTAATTGCTTTCGGAAGAAAATAGTCCTTTAAAACATATAAGTACTCAGAAGCATATTTAAGCTTCGAAAGATATATCAGAATTTCTTCGAAAGGTAAATTTATTAGAAATAATTATTAGTTTGAAGACATAATTTTCTTCCGAAGTCAACTTGATGTCTTCCGAAAGAGAGCATTGCTTAAATTCTCAAAATTCTAAAGAATATCATTTTTGAAAAATTTCTTACGAAGTAAACTGGGCTTATATAGGTGATAATATGGACAACTTAAGACACACAAGTTTAAAAAATAATCTTGAAATTAATTTAAGAAAATTTACTCAAAGTTAATCATCCTAATAGCTGATACAAGATACTTAAATTTATGTTCATCAAAAGCTTTGTGAACAGATTAGCATATTGCTCATTTATGTTAACTTTGACTAGCTTTATCAATCCCTTTTTAAAATTATCTCTAATCAAATGATAATTGATGTTGATGTGCTTTGTCTTTGAGTGTTGTATAGGTTTCTCTATGATGGAGATTGCACTGTTGTTATCTATATGGATGGGAGTCTCTTTGAAGTTGAATCCATAGTCCAGCATCTGATTCTAAATCCAAGTAACTTGAGCATAGCAGCTTGCGGCAGCAATATATTCAGCTTCAGCAGTTGATGTAGACATACATGATTGTTTCTTGCATTACCATAAGACTATCCTCCCTCCAAGTAATTGACATCCCCAGGATGTAGACTTGGCAGTCATGTTGCAGGCACTATAGTCACTATCTGTATATGCATACAGATTAAAGTAAGAATTCTTTGGATACCAAAGGCCTATTTTGGGAGAACCTTTGAGATATCTAAGAATCCTTTTGACAGCAACCAGATGTGACATTTTGGGATTGGCTTGATATCTTGCACAAATACATGTGGCAAACATGATATCAGGCATGCTGGCTGTGAGGTACATAAGAGACCCAATCATAGCCCTGTAGAGATGTTCGTCAACACACTCCGCCTCAAGATCAGGTCCTAGAGAGTGGTTTTTTGCTATGGGTGTCTTAGCAACCTTACATTCAGTCAGATGAAATCTGGTAAATATGTCTTGCACATACTTTGACTGGTTTATAAAGATTCATTGTTAACCTGCTTCACTTAAATTCCTAGAAAGAAATTGAGTTCCCCCATGGCACTCATTTCAAATCTATTCTTCATCAGCTTCTCAAAGTCTTTGCAGTGCATTGGATTAGGTGACCCAAAGATGATGTCATCAATATAAACTTGAACCGACATCAAGTTATTCCCTGTTCCTTTAATAAAGAGTGTGTTATCAATAGTACCCCTATTATATCCATGCTTAACAAGGTGTTGTGACAGTGTCTCATACCACTTACTTGGAGCTTGATGCAGCCCATAAAAAGCTTTATCAAGCTTGCAGACATAATCAGGATGATCTGGGTCTATAAAGCCAGGTGGTTGTTTGGCATACACTTTCTCATCCATCACACCATATACGAAGACATACTTGTCATCAAGTTGGTAGACCTTAAAATCCTTGGATACAGCAAAATCAATGAATATCCTAACAGCTTCAAGTCTTGCCACAGGAGCAAAAACGTCTGTGTAGTAGATCCCTTCTTCTTGTATGTACCCTTGAACAACTAGTCTTGCCTTGTTCTTGATGACAAGTCCTTTATCATCTTTCTTATTCCTAAAAACCCACTTGATACCTATTGGTATCTTCCCATGAGGAAGAGGACATAGGTTCTAAACCTTTTGTCTTCTGAATTAAAGCAGCTCCTGCTATATTGCTTTAACCCAACTTCCATCCTTAGAGCCTCATCAAACTTCTTAAGCTCAATCTGGGATAAGAAAGAAGAGTATAGACAAACATTAATGTCATAGGTTTTGTAAGGTATACACTTTAAGGCTGATGCAACTAAGATCAACCAAAGAGTTCATAACATGCACATGTGAAGTACAAGGAAGTTACTTCAGAATATTTGATATAACTTAGTGAATTATGCTAAGTATCAAATCCTCTGAAGCCAAATGACCATATCTTCCAAAGCCAAAGATGAAGTCATCCGAAGCTTCAAAGACAAAGTCTTCTGAAGGCAAAGACTGATTTCTTTTGAGGATAGAGAAGACATGCTTTCTCTGAATCACCTTTTGACAAAAGCTAAACCACTTTCCTCTGCCACTTCTGATGACTCATCTACTTATATGGTTTGGTGAAAAGTCCATGCTTTTGTCAAATGTAGATTAAGGTCTTTTGTCTATAACTTTCCAACTATGTACTTTTTATCATTTTTGTAATATATTAGAATGTGAGCTATGGCATGTCATAGTCACTAGTCAAAAGGCAATCTGCCTTTTGACTCTACATTGATCTTGTTGTCTAGATTAGTGTTTCTAGCTGGCCTTCAAAGTATAGCCGGCTGTAGGATGTAGTATAAAGTATCCCAAGTACTTGTATCATCAAATTAAGCTTTGTAACACTTGTAAGAACTTGAAGCAATATAAATCATTCTTAAAAACCATATTTGAGTGTTTTGTTCTTGTTCTTTTACTTGTGTTCATTGTTTCATCACTAACCAGTTCTCTATTTGATCTGCTAAGTGTTCTAAACCTCTCCACCCTGTGAAACGACCACCCTTCAACGGTCCTGCAATTGGTATCAGAGCATTCTGGCTCTTGATTGTAAGATCTCACCATCTTAGATGACTTTAGTTTCATAAAACACTTATCAACTCAACTGGTAGCTCTTTCTAAGGCTGATATGAAAACCAGTACTATGACAAAGTCTCCACTGATCACTCCTGATGACTTTGATACTTGGTGCCAATGTATGGAAGGGTTCATCAAGTCTCAAGACAGCAGGATATGGAGATCTTTTAGTGAAGGACCTTACATCCCAAGCACCTCTTCAGCGACTACTGGATGTGGGATGATACCAAAGGAAATGGTTGATTACTCTGAAGAAGACTGGAAGAAAATAGATGTGGATCAGAATGGCATGACTGCTCTTAAAACTACTCTTCCTAACTCCATATATAGAGGCTTCGAGAAGTGCAAAACTACTAAGCAGGTTTGGGATGCACTAAAGCTCATGTATGAGGGGTTTGAGGAAGCCAAGGAGAACAAGAAAGACATCATGAAGCAGTAGTTTGAAAACTTCACCTACAAGACAGGAGAAACCATGACTCAACAATACTTCAGGTATGTTGAGATTGTGGAATTCTAATGGATGTTGGAGTAAAACTTGAGTATAGAGACATAGTGAGGAAGTTCATGTTCTCTCTTCCCAAACAATGGACTCACTACTATGTGGCCATTAAGAGAACTAAGAACCTCTCAACTATTACTCTCACAGGGCTGTATGGTATCCTTAGTGGTTACCAGATGGAGATGAAATTGTAAAATCCATCAAGCAGCTCTTCCAACAATCAACAAAGTTCAGCCCTACAAGTGGTTGAAAGGGATAGCATAGAATCACAACATCATCTCATATGCTTCCCTAAGAGTATCCACAATCTCAACATACCTGAAGTTTTACTCCAAGGGAGAGCTACATCCAAGGAAGCCCATTCCAAGAGACAAGCTCTGCTCAAGCCTTTGTGTCTGCTGATGAAAGTTGTGGCAACTTTCTATTCACTCTTAAAGACTTGGATTGCATCTATCCAGATGATCTGGAGTACATAGAGATAGTCTGACAGATGGCTCTTCTCACTCACAGAGCTTAGAAATTCTACAAGAGGACAGGAAGAAAGTTTCCCAACAATGTGGCCAGTGGTAAGTTTGGCCTGGATAAAAACAAGGTGAAGTGTTACAACTATAACCAAATGGGATACTTTGCTAGAGAGTGCAAGGCACCACGGACAAATGGTTGAAAAGCACAATCCAGACCAAACTACACTAATGCAGCTCCAAGAACTAAGAAGCCAAGTCCACCAAAACAACATGTGGTTGTTGCTGTTGAAGAAGGAGGCTTTGACTGGAGCTTTCAGGTAGAAGATGCCTCTCCAAACCAAGCATTGATGGCTGATCATGAAGAAGCCAAGGTATTAGAACATCTTTGTACTCCTGAATGCATTGCTAAAGTTAACATGTACATGTCCTACAACTTGGAAGTAAGATCTGATCTTGAGTCCTTAAACATCTTAAAAGCTAATTTTAAAAGAGCTGAAAATGATTATAAACTTAAAATAAAAAATTTAGAGAAAACTATTTCAACTCTTAAGCATGAGCACACAAACTACAGGACTCAAATAAAAGATCTCATTACCAACTGAATGCCAAGCTGAGCTTGTGATCAGTAAAGCTAAGGTAGAAAAATGTGTTTTTGAGGAGGAAACCTTCAAGAACAACATATCTTCATCCATGCATGAAAACATTTTTTATCAAAACATGTAAGGATTGGGTTCAAGTGAGATAGCTCCTCCTACACATTGTTATTTGTATGACCTCCAAGGTGTGGAACTTGTCAAGATGAGCTACCCCCCATAGATCCCATTCAAGAAGAGGATGAAGATGAAGAGGAGATAGTGAAGGATGAACCTGAGGTGAGTGACAAAGGTTATCCTAAGAAGGGACACTATTCTCCTGGAGAGAAGAAAGAACCAAGGATGACCAAGTCTATAAGGAAAAGTTGATCAGGGCAGCCAAAAGAAAATCCAAGAAAGCCTAAAAGATCAAGGCCACCTTCAACTCCAAGCAAAAGCAAGTTTTCATTTTTGCTGGATTTGAAGTGGTAAATACTGAAGACTTAACTATGGACTCTAGTACTAGGAGTCCTAGTCCATGTCCAACTCATCCTGGTCAGGAGAAGAAGGCTGATAAAATGTGCACCACTCCTGCATAGCATAAACCATCCAATTCCAAGAGCAAGCCTTATCCCAAGAAGGCTGTTGCATCATCTGAGAAGATGAAGAAGGAAGTGGAAAGTGATCAAGCTCAGCCTCCCACCCAAAAAAGACTCTTATATGCATGCCAACTGAATGCATCATGTGTGGTAGTACTTCTCACTTTGCCAAGGATTGCATCTACAATCCTAAAGAACTATTCATATGAACAAGAAGAAAACTTCTGAGCAGAAGAAAAAGAAGATAGCTTTGGAAGGAAAATCTCTTCCTTTCGAAAGCTCGAAAGTGAAGAAGAAGATAAGTGAAAACTTACCTTCGGAAGAAAATTCAGTCTCGAAAGAAAGGAATGCTTCCAAAGTACTGAAGTCTGCTGCAGTGGATGCAAAAGCTTCCAAAGGTCCAGTCTCCAAAACTTCCAAAGTCATCAAAGCTTCCAAAGTGTTGAAGGCCAAGTCTAATCTTCCAAAGATAGTGTGGAAGATAAAGGAAGGCCATGTGACTGGAAGTTCTTCATCAACAACAGCAACTGATCCTCATAACTTGCATATAGGATTAATTACTATTGCACTATCTTCTATTCACTTTGAACAACCTAAGACCAATGAGGCTTGGGTTTCCAAATGTAACTAACCATCTCTTTGTGTGCAGTAACAGCTAAAGACCCAAAGGGAATGTATGGATCATTGATAGTGGTTGTTCCAGGCACATGACAAGCAATGGCTCTTTGCTTTAAAACTTTGAGAAAATTGATGGAGGGCTAGTTGCTTTTAGAGGAGAATCAGGTGGTTACATTACAGGAAGGGGCAGAGTCATAAATGGTAAGCTCAGCAATGAGAAGGTAAACTTTATTAAGGAGCTTGGGTACAATCTTTTGAGTGTATTCCAATTTTGTGATTAGAGACACAACATGCTCTTCACTAAGCATAAATGCATTGTTCTCAAGCCCGGGGTGCTCATTCCTCAAGAGCATATCCTGCTTAGAGCCCCCAGAAAAAGGAACATGTACAAGATGGATTTGCAAGAAACATCCCCTTCAGGAGAAGTTTCTTGCTTTCTATCTAAAGCCAATAGTGATGAGTCTTTCCTCTGGCATAAACAAATGTGCCATGTAAACTTTAAAAACATGAATAAATTAATTAAGAATGATTTGTTAACTGGAATGTCAAAGAAAGAGTTTACAAGTAATGACCATTGTGTTGCATTCCTGAAAGGGAAGCAACACAAGGTGTCTCACAAGCCAAAGGAAATGAACTCCATCTCTACTCCCCTATACCTATTACATATGGATCTCTTTGGCCCCACCAGTGTAATGAGTCTAGGAAGGACCTCTTATTGTTTGGTGATCACAGATGACTTCACAAGATATACTTGGGTCTTCTTCCTTAGAACTAAGGATGAGACTCTTAAAATGTTAAAGAGTTTCATTCTGAAAATTAAGAATCAATATAATCACAAGGTAAAGATCATAAGATGTGATAAAGGAACAAAAATCAAAAACCAAATCCTTGATGCATTTTATGATGAAAAGGGTATTACAAGACAATATAGTGCTCTCAGGACTCCTCAGCAAAATAGTGTTGCTGAGAGGAGAAACAGGACACTTATTAAAGCTACAAGAACCATATTATCTGACTCGAAACTGCCCATCACCTTCTGGGTAGAGGTAGTCAATACTGCCTGCTATGTGCAAAACAGAGTTTTAGTAGTCAAGACTCAAGGTAAGACTCCTCATGAACTGTGGCACAAAAGGAGACATTTCATTAGTTTCCTTAGATCATTTGGATGTCCCTGTACCATCTTGAATACCATGGATCAAAATAGCTAAATTTGCTGAGAAATCAAATGACGGACACTTTATTGGATACTCTTCCCAAGCTATGGCTTATAGAGTATACAATCTAAAACCAGAGTAGTTGAGGAGTCAGCCAATATGACCTTCAATCAGCACAGACCCAGTGTGAAAGGTTCTGGCCCTGATTGGCTGTTTGATCTTGATTCAGTTATTAACTGTTTTAACAAATCTTGTGAAGATGTTTCAAGATCTATAGGTACCTCATCAACAAGAGATTCTGATCTAATATTTAAGCTAAGAAGAAGAAGTGTTCAAACTACTTCAGCTCCAGTGGTAACTAGCCCTGTAATTGGAAATCCTGTCAGCACAACCATGACATATTCTTCACCTGATACATCTGAGGTGCCTATAATTTCTTCAGCTGATACATGTGTCAGCTGAAGAGTTTGTCATTGTTGTGCTGACAGGATTTCCAACCGCAAGGTTTGTTACTACTGGAGCTGAAGTAGTTTTCTAACTTGATCTTCTCAGCTCAAATCTTGGGTCTGGATCTTCTATTTATAAGCTACCTGTAGATCAAATAGCCAATCAAGGCCAATACCTTTCACATTGGGTGTGTACTAATTGAAAGTCACATTGGATGATTCCTCAACTACTCTAGTTTTAAGATTGTATACTCTATAAGCCTTAGCTTGGGAAGAGTATCCAATAAAGTGTCTATCATCTGATTTTTCAACAAATTTGGCTATCTAATATTTGGTATTCAAGATGGTGCAAGAACATCCAAATGACATGAGAAAACTAATAAAAGGTCTCCTTTTGTGCCACAGCTTATAAGGAGTCTTACCATGAGTCTTGACTACTAAAACTCTATTGTGCATAGCAGAAAGTGTTGACTGCCTTTGACTAGAAGGTGATGGGCAGTTTAGAGTTAGAGAGCATGGTCCTTGCAACCTCACTAAGCGTCCTGTTTCTTCTCTCAGTAACACCATTTTGCTGAGGTGTCCTGAGAGCACTGTATTGTCTTGTAATTCTTAAATTTTGTTCCTTGATCACATCTTATGATTTTGACCTTGTGATCAAATTCAATATCAACTTTTAGAATGAAGTTCTTCAAGATCTTAGGGGTCTCATCCTTAGTTCTAAGAAAGAAGACCCAAGTGTATCTTATGAAGTCATCTATGATCACCAAGGAATATGAGGTCCTTCCTAAACTCATTACACTGGTGGGGCCAAAGAGATCCATATGTAATAGGTATAGGGGAGTAGTGATGGAGTTCATTTCTTTTGGCTTATGAGACACCTTGTGTTGCTTCCCTATCAGGCATGCAACACAATGGTCATCACCTGTAAACTCCATTTTTAGCATTCTGGTTACCAAATCATTCTTAATTAATTTATTTATGTTTTTAAAGTTTACATAGCATATTCATTTATGCCAAAGGAAAGACTCATCACTATTGGCTTTAGATAGAAAGCAAGAAACTTTTCTTGAATGGGATGTTTCCTACAAATCCATCTTGTACATGTTCCCTTTCTTGGGGCCGCTGAGTAGGATATGCTCTTGAGAAATAACCACCCCGGGCTTAAGAACAATGCACTCATGCTTAGTGAAGAGCATGTTGTGTCTCTGATCACAAAATTGGGATACACTTAAAAGATTGTACCCAAGCTCCTTAACAAAGTTTACCTTCTCAATGCTGAGCTTACTATTTATGACCCTGTCCCTTCCTGTAATGTAACCACCTAATTATCCTCCAAAAGCAACTGGCCTACTATCAATTTTTTCAAAGTTTTGAAGCAAATAGCCATTGCTAGTCATGTGCCTAAAACAATCACTGTCAATGATCCATACATTTTCCTTGGTCTTCAGCTGTTCCTGCACAAAAAGAGATGGTTAGTTACATTTAGAAACCCAAGCCTTGTTGGTTTTGGGCTTGTCAAAGTAAGTTGAAGATAGTCCAATAGTTATTGATCCTATATGCAAGCTCAGAGGTATTTGTTGTTGTAGATGAAGAACTTTCAGTCACATGGCCTTCCTTCATCTTCCACACCATCTTTGGAAGAGTAGACTTTCAGTCCAATAGTTTTGATGACTTTGGAAGTTTTGGAGACTGGACCGTTGGAAGCTTTTGCATCCACTACAGCAGACTTCAGTACTTCGAAAGCATTCCTTTCTTCCGAGACAAAATTTCTTCCGAAGGTAATTTTCCACCTATCTTCTTCTTCACTTTAGAGCTTTCGAGAGGAAACATTTTTCCTTCCGAAGCTTCTTCTTCTTCTTAGAAGTTTCTTCTTGATCATATGAATGGTACTCTTGGGATTGTACATGCAATCCTTAGCAAAATGATAGGTACCACCACACATGATACATTTAACTTGCATACTTCTAAGAGGCTTCTTTTGAGTAGAAGGCTAAGCTAGATCTCTTTCCACTTCCTTCTTCACCTTCACAGATGATATAGTAGGCTTCATAGGTGAGGCTTGCTTTTAGAACTGGATGGTTTAGGCTGTGCAGCAGTGGTGCACATTTTATCAACCCTCTCTTCTTGACTAGGATGATTTGAGTAGAAACTAGGACTCCTGGTACAAGAGTCCATAGTTGATTCTTCAGTCTTCACCGCCTCAAACCCAGCGGAGATAAAAACTTGTTCTTGCTTGGAGTTGAAAGTGGCCTTGATCTCTTAGGCTTTCTTTAATCTTCTCTTGGCTGCCCTAATCAAGTTCTTCCTTGCAGGATTGGTTAATCCTGATTCTTCTTCTCTCCAGGAGAGTAGTGACCCTTCTTAGGATAACCTTATTCGCTCACTTTAGGTTCATCCTTCATTATCTCCTCTTCATCTTCATCAATAGGACCAATGGGGGGTAGCTCATCTTGATAAGTTCCAATCCTTAAAGATCTTACAGATAGTAGTGTGTATGGAGGAGCTATCTCACTTGAACTTAGTCCCTACCTATTCTGATAACAAATCTTTGCATGTAAGGATGATGATATTATATTCTTAAAGGTTTCCACTTCAAGAACACATTTTTTTGCCTTGGCTTTACTGATCATAAGCTCAGCCTGGTATTCAGTTAACTTGGTTATGAGATCTTTGATTTGAGTCCTATAGTTTATGTGCTCATGCTTAAGAGTAGAAATTGTTTTCTCTAAATATTCTATTTTAAGTTTATAATCATTTTCTACCCTTTTGAAATCAGCTTTTAAAATATTCAAGGACTCAAGATCAGATCTCACTTCCAGATTATATGACCTATACATGTTAACTTTAGCAATACATTCAGGTGTACATAGATGTTCTAATACCTTGGCTTCTTCATGGTCACTCATTAGTGCTTGGTTAGGAGAAACATCTTCAACCTGAACACTCCAGCCAAAGATTCCTTCTTCAACAGCAACAACAGCTTGTTGTTTTGGTTGGCTTGGCTTCTCAGATCTGGGAGCTACATCAGTGTAGTTTGGTATGGATTATGCTTGGCCACCATTTGTCCTTGGTTCCTTGCACTCCCTAGCAAAGTGTCCTATTTGGTTACAGTTGTAACACATCACCTTGCTTTTATCTAGTCTAAACTTTTCACTGGCCATATTGCTTAGAAACTTTTTTCATGTTATCTTGTAGAACTTCTTGGCTCTATGATTGAGAAGAGCCATTTGCTGGACTATCTCCATGTATTCTAGATCATCTGGATGGATGCAATACAAGTCTTCAAGAGTGAAGAGAAAGTTGCCATAATTTTCATCAACGAACACAAAGGCTTGTGATGAGTTTGTCTCTTGGAATGGGCTTCCATGGATGTAGCTCTCCCTTAGTGTCTTAGGAAAGGTAATGAAAGGACCCTTTTATGAGTTGTCAGGGAAACAGATAAGATGATGCTATGGTTCTCTGCTGTCCCTTTCAACCACATGGAGGGCTAAACTCTGTTGATTGTTGGAAGAGCTGCTTGATGGGTTCTGCATGTTCATCTCCATTTGGTAGCCACTGAGGATACCATACAGCTCTATAAGAGTAAGAGTGGAGAGGTTCTCAGTTCTCTTAATGGTCACACATTAGTGAGTCCATTGTTTGGGAAGAGAGAACATGAACTTTCTCACAATGTCCTTATTCTCAAGCTTCACTCCAACATCAATGAGAGTATCTACAATCTTAACATACCTGAAGTATTGTTGATTTATAGTTTCACCTGTCTTATAGGTGAAGTTCTCAAACTACTACTTCATGAGGTCCTTCTTGTTTTCTTTAGCCTCATTAGACCACTCGTACATGAGCTTCAGTGCATCCTGTGACAACTCACCAGAAACTCACTCAATTACTTTATGCCAATGCAGTAGACCAGTGATGGAACACACACCATGTAACGCAATTTTCGGGATGAAAATTCTTTCAACATGGGGATAATGTGACATCCGGTACTTTTCCGTTACCAAACTCCATTAGTTCCATTAGGTCTTGCATACACGTGTCGTGAGCACACACTAGTTGTCGTTGAACGTTGGTGACTAAATAACAATTAACAATGATAAACAGATAATAATTTAACTAATCATGTGATTATTAAGTTGTGCTTATGTGCTTACGCGATTTAAATATTATTTGTGAATTTTATCTCGTAACGTGGCAACGTGTTATATCTATTTCGTGTATTTTGTGGCTAGTGAAAATTATGCAATATTATTATTGTTAATTTATAATGCTTGTATTTTGTAGTTAAGACTCTTAAAAAGTGTTAAAGGGATTAGTTTTATAAAATATAAATAATGGGAGTTAAGTGTAATTTCCTAAAACTAAAACTTAACAAAAATAAAAACAAAAACCCTAATCCCCACAACCCTTCGGCCGCAATCATCACCTACACACACACACTTCGAAATTCAAGCAAGAACAAGCAATTGTGCATCGATTTGGATCAATTTCAAGGATTATTACATGTTAACAACTTCAATTCTTGCCCATTACGTGATTAAAGGTTAGTTTTTTTGTGGTTTTTCATAGTTTGTTGATTATGGCCGAAACCCTAGTCGACCTTGATGCTTGGATGTCGAATTTTGATTAGTTTGATAAATGTATGATGTTAGTTAGACAGTATTGTTGATGGTTTACGTGGTTTATGCAAGAAATTCATGATTTTGATGCATTGTTCATATGTTACTATTAATAGTAACTTTATTGCATGAAATCGATGAATGGATGATAGATTGATGATGTAATGTTGTTAATGATGATGTATGAATGTTGGATTGTGATTATTATGTAAGAAGATCTATGAATTGATCATGTAGTTCATACCTTGCTATAAGTAGAAACTTTTTGGTTATGGGATTTGTGAATTATGATGTTTTGATGGTGTTGAACATGTCTAGATGATAGCATGGACTTGATTAGGCATAATGTTAATGAATTCATGAATGTGGTGGGTGTTGGATAGATTTTGGGATGTACTTTCCCAAAAGGGAAACTTAATTGTGTAAAAGCTTGGATATGATGAATTGGGCATGTTTGGAATGTTAGGATCATGTTAGCATGTTCATTGATGGTGTCTAATATGGTGGAGTGGATTAATTGAGTTATATGGATGCTTTCTTGGTCATTTGGAAATTGGGATTATTAGTGGGTATACATGTTGATGGACTAGGTTGGGTGATTATAGGATCATGTTTAGGAATTGTAATAGATCATTGTTGGGTAGGTTGATTGGCATGAATCTTGTTGAATAATGTGATAATGATCGTCATACACGCGTGCGAATCTGAGGCCCCTACTTAGTAGGATTGGCAGGGTTTAGGGTGTGAAGTCGTGAATGGCTTCACATGGCATGTTGTGCATGATTGGACTCTATGTATAATGCATTAGTTATGGTGTAATTATGTTGAGCATGATGATTACTTGAGATTCACATGAGTTGTATGATAATCTAGTTGTATGATGATCTAGGTAGAACAAGTGGTTGTTGAAGTGACATATGTGAACAACTTGTATGATAACCATGTATGATGAACTGTTATGCTTGATTAAATGGGTTGTCAATAATAATGTCACCAAAGGGTCAAACGGGTCAACTGGGTCAATGTGTTTTGTTTTTCCACAACCTTGAGTTCATGTGTTTATAGAGCACTTAGGGTTAATGATGATTCTGTGTACACGTACTCATGTACTTGCATGTTCTAGGTAACCTCTAAAGGTTGTCTTTCCTCTCTCTTCAAGTTAGCTTTTATATCGTTCGTGTGCATACCAGGTGAGTTCATGCCCCACTCTTTTATACACTCTCTTTTGGAGGAGATAGCATACTGACTTACAAACGCTTTATTATTATAAGATGTGTAAAGTATGATATAGTGTTGAATACCATGAAAGTCCTCACACTTTCGGATCGTTAATAATGGTAACTAGCGGGAAATCTTGGGTAGTACTACTGGGTCTGACTAGCCCCACCTGTGCGACTCGAGCTCAAACGGGTGCAATTGTGTCCTAACATAAACATTGTCACGACCTGGTAAGTCATGACGGGAGGCAACAAACGAAACACGGTCAGCTTCGATCGCGAAATCACTATGATATTACTTGTGAATTTAGACTAGCTATATAATTCATGCACTCTTATATTTTATACTGATACATTTATGTTTTACTAAAACTCTTGAACTCATCATTCATTGTGTTGACTCTTTTAGTGTGCTATTCTCAGGTTGAAGTTACTATTGCGGGGTCAGCATTGTAGATGCCAGCATTGTTGGAACCCTTTGTTGGTTTTTGGTTGTTAAGCATTTATGTATTTGTTTTGCACAACGTTGGGCTTGTGTTTGCGCATGTTTACATTGTGTTACATTATTCTTGTTTTCATGTTTGTTAAACGCTTCCGCATCGTTTTAAAGTTAAACTCTGATTTTGGTTGTATGTTCATATAGAGTCGTTCTGAGTAACTAATGACTGAGATCCTGGTATGTCACACGCCTCGCGGTAAAACCCTGCACGTTGATTTTGAGGGTGTGACAAATTGGTATCAGAGCCATTGGTTATAGGGAACTAGGTTGCATACACACACTAGACTATAACCGCACAGTTTGTTAGTTACTCGTCACTTACTTCCTCACGTACTTTGCAGCATGGCATCGTCATCCCGTGATTTAGGCAAGAGACCTGCACGGTCTGAATCACCTCCTTTCTCACCCATACCTGATAGGGGATCGGACTTGCCCCGACACCCTTACCCATCTGAAGAAATTGACTGGGATCAACCATTCGCGATACCTGAACTCGACCCTCCCCGGAACTGGGATTTCTACCCCACCTACATACGTCGTATGACCTACCGGAGTGAGTACCATCTGTAGCCCCTACCTGACCCCGGACGAGATCGTCGACATCTTCATCAGCACACACACTTCCTACCTTAGACATTCCACATGAGCAGGTGTTTGTAGCATTGGTGGCTACACTTGACACTGAGCGACAGCGTATCAGAGGACTCACTAATAAGAACTCCGCTCTATGATACGAGATGCGACAGTTATGGTTACAGGTAGAGACGCTCAAGAAGCGACTATGGATGGCCATTGGTGGGCATCATACTCTGGCAGGCAATGTGCTAACGCTTACCAATCGCATGAACACGCAGGATCATCAGAACATAGTGGTAGATGATAGATTTGCTGACCTAGAGGCACAGCTAGCAGCGCTTCAGATTGACAAAGCCCCTGCACCTACAGAAGACCCTGAAGAAGAAGATTTGGAGGAAGAACCGGAAAAAGCACCTGAGGAAGCCCGGAGGAAGAAGAAACCGAAAGAAATGGAAGAAGACAGCGACGGATCTGACGTGTTGGACTGATTCTACTTTTACATGACTTGGACTATATAGTGTTTCTTTCCTTTTGAAACCTATGTGGGAAGGGTTGTTTCCCACCCAACTGAAAAACAAAAATTTTGACATTGATGGAATATTTTGTGAACCATTTACAATTTATTTATCTTTGGTTATTATTTTTGTTATAAATGTTGTGGTTGTGGCAAATTCATTATTTCTTATTATTTACTGTACCTCAATGAGATTAATGTGTTAGATGTTACTCATTATTGTATTTGTGAATGTAAAGTGAAATATGGATGGACGTGGGCGTGGTGCGGGACGCGGACACGGCGCGGCTACTGGGAACATGACTCCCGCTGAGCTGGCTGCTTTGATAAATGAACATGTACAGATGGTAGTTGCTGCTGCCCAAACTAGACAACTAGCAGGTAAATGATAAAAGTGGTTTAATTGATTATCCTAGCTGCTCGTCTAGGCCACTCAACTAATGTTTGGTTTGTCGAAACAGGACCCCCACCCTGTACCTACAAATCCTTTATGGATTGCAAGCCCCATACCTACAACAGGACTGAAGGAGCTGTGGGACTAGTACGATGGTTCGAGAAGACTGAATCAGTCTTTGCAAAATGTAACTGTCAGATGATCAAGTGAAGTACACGACTGGAACCCTTGAAGGCGTAGCCCTCTCCTGGTGGAATGCCCAGGTGCAAATGGTAGGTCAAGCAATGGCTAATGACCTACCCTGGGATGAATTCAAGGAGATTATGACAGAGGAGTATTGCCCCCAAAATGAGGTGCAGAAGCTAGAAATGGAATTTTGGCAACTTAAAATGCAAGGCTCCGAGATTGAAGCCTACACGACCCGTCTCATGAGTTGGCCACACTATGCCCGGGAATGGTTAATGAGATGCACAAAAGGATTAAGCATTACATACGTGGACTGGTGCCCAAGATCCAGAGTATGGTGACAGCCTCAAACCCTGTGACCATACAACAGGCTATCCAGTTAGCCCACAGGCTGACTGATCAGGCAGTAAAGCAGGGAAGATTACCCAAACGGGGCGCAGTGGCTAGCGTACCCAATAACAAACGTAAGTGGGAGAATACTGGTAATAAAGGCTCATCCTCCAACAACCAGCAACAACAACAATAACAGTACGTTCAGCAGCACCAACCTCACCAACAACAAAGAAGGTTCGATAACAATCGTAACTTTAATCAGTCATCTTCGGCACCACAGGGACAAGGAGGCTATGTGGGGAAAAATCATAAATGCAACCGATGCAATTACCACCACACCGACAGGTGTGACAGTTTCCGATGCCAGCATTGTGTTAAAGTTGGACACGCAGCTAAAGATTGACGTGGTGAATTGATGAGGAAGCCACAACAACCTCAAGAAACGCCAAAAGGTTGTTTTGAATGCAGGAAAGAGGGCCATTACAGGAGAAACTGTCCACAGCTGAGGAAGAACGGAAATGGTGGAAACAACAACAACAACAATGGAAACAACAAAAACACACCAACAATGGCAATGGCAGCAATAATGGTGGCAACAACAGTGGGGCAAAAGGAAGAGCTTTTGTCATCGGTTCAGGTGAAGCTCTAAACGATCCTAATACTGTTACTGGTAAATTCTCTGTTAACGGTCGTTTTGCTATCGTACTATTTGATACTGGAGCCGAAAGAAGTTTCATCTCCACTAAGTTTAGTAGTCTCTTAAGTGATATGCCCTCAGCATTAGAATCTAATTACATCGTAGAGTTAGCTGACGGTAAGCAGGTGCACGTGACACATATCCTTAGGGTTTGCAAGATAGAACTTGCTGGACATACCTTTGACATAGATCTCATGCCTGTTACACTGGGAGCTTTGATGTAGTAGTCGGCATGGATTGGCTTTCCGACAAGCAGGCGGAAGTCATATGTCGTGAAAAGATTATACGAATCCCTGTTGGTGAAGAAGTTCTCTCGGTCAGAGGTGAATGGTGTGGTGTAGTGATGGGCATCATATCATACATGAAAACTAGAAGTTGCTACGTAAGGGTTGATTAGCTATATTAGCACTCGTCACTGATAAGCAACCAGAAGAAAAGAGGATAGAGGATATCCCTGTCGTTCATGACTTTCCTGAGGTGTTTCCAGAGGATCTACCTAGATTACCACCTCATCATCAAGTTGAGTTATAGATTGATCTAATTCCCGGAGCCGCTCCGATCGCGAGAGCACCTTACCGGTTAGCTCCGAACAAACTACAAGAATTATCTGCTCAACTACAAGAGCTATTGGATAAAGGGTTTATTCGACTGAGCTCGTCACCTTGGGGAACGCCAGTTCTGTTTGTTAAGAAGAAGGATGGCACATTTCGAATGTGCATTGACTATAGAGAACTGAAAAGGTTACGATCAAGAATAGATACCCGCTACATCGTATAGATGATTTGTTCGATCAACATCAAGGATCAAGCTACTATTCTAAGATTGACTTGAGGTCTGGGTACCATCAACTGAGAGTTCAAGAGGAGGACATCTCGAAGACAGCTTTTCGTACACGTAATGGTCATTACGAGTTCTTGGTCATGCCATTTGGGTTGACGAATGCACCAGCCGTATTCATGGACCTCATGAATAGTGTGTGCAAACCCTATCTCGATCAGTTTGTTATTGTGTTTATTGATGACATATTGATCTACTCAAGGACCAAGGAAGAACATGAGGAGCACTTATGTTTAATCCTGGAATTACTCATGAAAGAGCAACTGTACGCCAAGTTTTCTAAGTGTGATTTCTGGATACGTGAAGTGCAATTCTTGGGTCATATTGTTAATGAGAAAGGGATACATGTCGATCCAGCAAAGATTGAGGCGATAAAGAATTGGTCAGTTCTTAAGACGCCTAGTGAGATACGACAGTTTCTTGGACTGGCAGGATATTATCTATGGTTCATTGAAGGATTTTCCTAGATCGCACAACCTCTCACGGCTTTGACTCATAAAGGAACACCGTATAAATGGGGTGATAGTCAAGAGTCCGCTTTCCAGTTACTAAAGCAGAAGTTGTGTAGCGCGCCGATATTGGCATTACTGGAGGGAAGTGATGACTTTGTAGTTTATTGGGATGCTTCTGTTCAAGGACTTGGTTGTGTCTTGATGCAGCGAGGTAAAGTGATAGCTTACACCTCGAGACAACTGAAGGTTCATGAGAAGAACTATACCACCCATGACTTGGAGCTGGGTGCGGTAGTTTTTGCCTTAAAGATCTGGAGACATTACTTGTACGGTACCAAGTGCACGATGTACACTTATCACAAGAGTCTTCAGCATATCTTTGAGCAAAAGGAATTGAATATGAGGAAAAGACACTGGGTAGAGTTATTAAACGACTATGATTGTGCTATCAAATACCATCCGGGTAAAGCTAATGTAGTTGCTGACGCGCTGAGTAGAAAAGAAACTGCTAAGCCTTGACGTGTGTGAGCTCTGTAACTTACGATTAGCACACAGTTACCTGAACAAATCCGAGAGGCTTAGACCACAGCTCTGAAAGCAGAAAGCATTAGGTCCGAATCCTTACGAGGAATGAACAAACAGCTTGAAGTGAAAGCGGATGGGATTTATTATTTCATGGATAGACTCTGGATACCTCTGCATGGAAATCTGAGAGACTTGGTCATGAGTGGGGCACATAAGTCTAAGTACTCTATACATCCTGGATCTGACAAGATGTATCATGACCTGAAGGCGCATAATTGGTGGCCTAACATGAAAGCGGATGTAGCTACATATGTGAGTAAATGTCTGACCTTCTCGAAGGTAAAAGTGGAATATCAGAAACCATCTGGACTATTGCAACAACCTGAGATCCTTATGTGGAAGTGGGAGCAAATCTCAATGGATTTCATTACCAAACTACCACGGACTCCTACTGGTTGTGACATGATATGGGTTATCGTAGACCGATTAACGAAGTCCGCTCATTTGTTGGCGATAAAGGAAATGGACAAAATGGAGAAGTTAACCGACTCTATCTAAAGGAAATAGTTTCGAGACATGGTGTACTAGTCTCAATTATTTTTGACCTCGATGCTTGTTTTACATCGCACTTCTGGCAGTCATTGCAGAAATCCTTGGGTACGCGATTGGACATGAGTACTGCTTATCATCCACAAACCGATGGTCAAAGTGAGCATACTATACAGATGTTGGAGGACGTGCTACATGCTTGTGTGATTGACTTTGGGAATAACTAGGAAGTTCACCTACCATTGGTGGAATTTTCTTACAATAATAGTTATCACACCAGCATAAAGGCAACACCTTTTGAAGCCTTGTATGGATGAAAATATAGATCACCAGTTTGCTGGGCTGAAATTGGTGATAGTCAGCTAACGGGTCCCGAGTTAGTGCACGAGACCACTGAGAAGATTGTACAAATAAGGAACCGTATGGCTGGAGCGCGTGACAGACAGAAAAGCTATGCAGATAAGTGACGGAAACCTCTAGAATTTTAGGTCGGCGAAAAAGTTTTACTGAAAGTCTCACTGTGGAAAGGTGTGATTCGATTCAGCAGAAGAGGCAAGCTTAATCCGAGATACATTGGACCATTTAAGATTCCAGAAAGAATAGGTCCAGTAGCGTACCGATTAGCCCTACCTGATTCGCTGAGTGGAGTCCATAATGTATTTCATGTCTCAAACTTGAAGAAGTGCTTAACCGACGAAACAATGGTAGTACCACTTGAGGAAGTGCAAGTAGATGAACAATACGCTTCATTGAGGAACCAGTAGAGGTGATGGATCATGTAAAGACGCTTAAGCAAAGCAAGATACCCATAGTCAAAGTACGTTGGAACTCGAGATGTGGACAGGAATTCACGTGGGAAAGTGAGGACCAGATGAAGCTTAAGCATCCTCAACTATTCGAAATGACGATGCCAGCCGACGAAGGTATTGATTAAATTTCGGGAAGAAATTTCTTTCAACATGGGGATGATGTGACAACTCACCCGAAACTCACTCAATTACTTTGTGCCAATGCAGTAGACCAGTGATGGAACACACACCATGTAACGCAATTTTTGGGACGAAATTCTTTCAACATGGGGATAATGTGACATCCTGTACTTTTCCGTTACCAAACTCCGTTAGTTTGGTTAGATCTTGCATACACGTGTCGTGAGCACACACTAGTTGTCGTTGAATGTTGGTGACTTAATAACAATTAACAATGATAAACATATAATAATTTAACTAATCATGTGATTATTAAGTTGTGCTTATGTGCTTACGCGATTTAAATATTATTTGTGAATTTATCTCGTAACGTGGCAACGTGTTATATATATTTCGTGTATTTTGTGGCTAGTGAAAATTATGCAATATTATTATTGTTAATTTATAATGCTTGTATTTTGTAGTTAAGACTCTTAAAAAGTGTTAAAGGGAATAGTTTTATAAATATAAATAATGGAGTTAAGAGTAATTTCCTAAAACTAAAACTTAACAAAAATAAAACAAAAACCCAAACCCTAATCCCCACAACCCTTCAGCCACGATCATCACCTACACACACACACACTTCGAAATTCAAGCAAGAACAAGCAATTATGCATCGTTTGGATCGATTTCAAGGATTATTACACGTTAACAACTTCAATTCTTGCCCATTACATGATTAAAGGTTAGTTTTTTGTGGTTTTTCATAGTTTGTTGATTATGGCCGAAACCCTAGTCGACCTTGATGCTTGGATGTCAAATTTTGATTAGTTTGACGAATGTATGATGTTAGTTAGATAGTAGTATTGTTGATGGTTTACGTGGTTTATGCAAGAAATTCATGATTTTGATGCATTGTTCATACGTTACTATTAATAGTAACTTTATTGCATGAAATCGATGAATGGATGATAGATTGATGATGTAATGTTGTTAATGATGATGTATGAATGTTGGATTGTGATTATTATGTAAGAAGATCTATGAATTGATCATGTAGTTCATACTTTGCTATAAGTAGAAACTTTTTGGTTATGGGAATTGTGAATTATGATGTTTGATGGTGTTGAACATGTCTAGATGATAGCATGGACTTGATTAGGCATAATGTTAATGATTCATGAATGTGGTGGTGTTGGATAGATTTTGGGATGTACTTTCCCAAAAGGGAACTTAATTGTGTAAAAGCTTGATATGATGAATTGGGCATGTTTGGAATGTTAGGATCATGTTAGCATGTTCATTGATGGTGTCTAATATGGTGGAGTGGATTAATTGAGTTATATGGATGCTTTCTTGGTCATTTGGAAATTGGGATTATTAGTGGGTATACATGTTGATGGACTAGGTTGGGTGATTATAGGATCATGTTTAGGAATTGTAATAGATCATTGTTGGGTAGGTTGATTGGCATGAATCTTGTTGATAATGTGATAATGATCGTCATACACGCGTGCGAATCTGAGGCCCCTACTTAGTAGGATTGGCAGGGTTTAGGGTGTGAAGTCGTGAATGGCTTCACATGGCATGTTGTGCATGATTGGACTCTATGTATAATGCATTAGTTATGGTGTAATTATGTTGAGCATGATGATTACTTGAGATTCACATGAGTTGTATGATAATCTAGTTGTATGATGATCTAGGTAGAACAAGTGGTTGTTGAAGTGACATATGTGAACAACTTGTATGATAACCATGTATGATGAACTGTTTGCTTGATTAAATGGGTTGTCAATAATAATGTCACCAAGGGTCAAACGGGTCAACTGGGTCAATGTGTTTTGTTTTCCACAACCTTGAGTTCATGTGTTTATAGAGCACTTAGGGTTAATGATGATTCTGTGTACACGTACTCATGTACTTGCATGTTCTAGGTAACCTCTAAAGGTTGTCTTTCCTCTCTCTTCCAAGTTAGCTTTTAGATCGTTCGTGTGCATACTAGGTGAGTTCATGCCCCACTCTTTTATACACTCTCTTTTGGAGGAGATAGCATACTGACTTACAAACGCTTTATTATTATAAGATGTGTAAAGTATGATATAGTGTTGAATACCATGAAAGTCCTCACCATCTTTGGAAGAGTAGACTTTCAGTCCAATAGTTTTGATGACTTTGGAAGTTTTGGAGACTGGACCGTTGGAAGCTTTTGCATCCACTACAGCAGACTTCAGTACTTCGAAAGCATTCCTTTCTTCCGAGACCAAAATTTCTTCCGAAGGTAATTTTCCACCTATCTTCTTCTTCACTTTAGAGCTTTCGAGAGGAAACATTTTTCCTTCCGAAGCTATCTTCTTCTTCTTCTTAGAAGTTTTCTTCTTGATCATATGAATGGTACTCTTGGGATTGTACATGCAATCCTTAGCAAAATGATAGGTACCACCACACATGATACATTTAACTTGCATACTTCTAAGAGGCTTCTTTTGAGTAGAAGGCTAAGCTAGATCTCTTTCCACTTCCTTCTTCACCTTCACAGATGATATAGTAGGCTTCATAGGGTGAGGCTTGCTTTTAGAACTGGATGGTTTAGGCTGTGCAGCAGTGGTGCACATTTTATCAACCCTCTCTTCTTGACTAGGATGATTTGAGTAGAAACTAGGACTCCTGGTACAAGAGTCCATAGTTGATTCTTCAGTCTTCACCGCCTCAAACCAGCGGAGATAAAAACTTGTTCTTGCTTGGAGTTGAAAGTGGCCTTGATCTCTTAGGCTTTCTTTAATCTTCTCTTGGCTGCCCTAATCAAGTTCTTCCTTGCAGGATTGGTTAATCCTGATTCTTTCTTCTCTCCAGGACAGTAGTGACCCTTCTTAGGATAACCTTATTCGCTCACTTTAGGTTCATCCTTCATTATCTCCTCTTCATCTTCATCAATAGGACCAATGGGGGGTAGCTCATCTTGATAAGTTCCAATCCTTAAAGATCTTACAGATAGTAGTGTGTATAGAGGAGCTATCTCACTTGAACTTAGTCCCTACCTATTCTGATAACAAATCTTTGCATGTAAGGATGATGATATTATATTCTTAAAGGTTTCCACTTCAGAACATATTTTTTTGCCTTGGCTTTACTGATCATAAGCTCAGCCTGGTAGTCAGTTAACTTGGTTATGAGATCTTTGATTTGAGTCCTATAGTTTATGTGCTCATGCTAAGAGTAGAAATTGTTTTCTCTAAATATTCTATTTTAAGTTTATAATCATTTTCTGCCCTTTTGAAATCAGCTTTTAAAATATTCAAGGACTCAAGATCAGATCTCACTTCCAGATTATATGACCTATACATGTTAACTTTAGCAATACATTCAGGTGTACATAGATGTTCTAATACCTTGGCTTCTTCATGGTCACTCATTAGTGCTTGGTTAGGAGAAACATCTTCAACTGAACACTCCAGCCAAAGATTCCTTCTTCAACAGCAACAAACAGCTTGTTGTTTTGGTTGGCTTGGCTTCTCAGATCTGGGAGCTACATCAGTGTAGTTTGGTATGGATTATGCTTGGCCACCATTTGTCCTTGGTTCCTTGCACTCCCTAGCAAAGTGTCCTATTTGGTTACAGTTGTAACACATCACCTTGCTTTTATCTAGTCTAAACTTTTCACTGGCCATATTGCTTAGAAACTTTTTTCATGTTATCTTGTAGAACTTCTTGGCTCTATGATTGAGAAGAGCCATTTGCTGGACTATCTCCATGTATTCTAGATCATCTGGAGGATGCAATACAAGTCTTCAAGAGTGAAGAGAAAGTTGCCATAATTTTCATCAACGAACACAAAGGCTTGTGATGAGTTTGTCTCTTGGAATGGGCTTCCATGGATGTAGCTCTCCCTTAGTGTCTTAGGAAAGGTAATGAAAGGACCCTTTTATGAGTTGTCAGGGAAACAGATAAGATGATGCTATGGTTCTCTGCTGTCCCTTTCAACCACATGGAGGGCTAAACTCTGTTGATTGTTGGAAGAGCTGCTTGATGGGTTCTGCATGTTCATCTCCATTTGGTAGCCACTGAGGATACCATACAGCTCTATAAGAGTAGAGTGGAGAGGTTCTCAGTTCTCTTAATGGTCACACATAGTGAGTCCATTGTTTTGGAGAGAGAGAACATGAACTTTCTCACAATGTCCTTATTCTCAAGCTTCACTCCAACATCAATGAGAGTATCTACAATCTTAACATACCTGAAGTATGTTGATTTATAGTTTCACCTGTCTTATAGGTGAAGTTCTCAAACTACTACTTCATGAGGTCCTTCTTGTTTTCTTTAGCCTCATAGACCACTCGTACATGAGCTTCAGTGCATCCTGTGACAACTCACCAGAAACTCACTCAATTACTTTATGCCAATGCAGTAGACCAGTGATGGAACACACACCATGTAACGCAATTTTCGGGATGAAAATTCTTTCAACATGGGGATAATGTGACATCCGGTACTTTTCCGTTACCAAACTCCATTAGTTCCATTAGGTCTTGCATACACGTGTCGTGAGCACACACTAGTTGTCGTTGAACGTTGGTGACTAAATAACAATTAACAATGATAAACAGATAATAATTTAACTAATCATGTGATTATTAAGTTGTGCTTATGTGCTTACGCGATTTAAATATTATTTGTGAATTTTATCTCGTAACGTGGCAACGTGTTATATCTATTTCGTGTATTTTGTGGCTAGTGAAAATTATGCATATTATTATTGTTAATTTATAATGCTTGTATTTTGTAGTTAAGACTCTTAAAAAGTGTTAAAGGGATTAGTTTTATAAAATATAAATAATGGAGTTAAGTGTAATTTCCTAAAACTAAAACTTAACAAAAATAAAAACAAAAACCCTAATCCCCACAACCCTTCGGCCGCAATCATCACCTACACACACACACTTCGAAATTCAAGCAAGAACAAGCAATTGTGCATCGATTTGGATCAATTTCAAGGATTATTACACAACTTCAATTCTTGCCCATTACGTGATTAAAGGTTAGTTTTTTTTGTGGTTTTTCATAGTTTGTTGATTATGGCCGAAACCCTAGTCGACCTTGATGCTTGGATGTCGAATTTGATTAGTTTGATGAATGTATGATGTTAGTTAGACAGTATTGTTGATGGTTTACGTGGTTTATGCAAGAAATTCATGATTTGGATGCATTGTTCATATGTTACTATTAATAGTAACTTTATTGCATGAAATCGATGAATGGATGATAGATGATGATGTAATGTTGTTAATGATGATGTATGAATGTTGGATTGTGATTATTATGTAAGAAGATCTATGAATTGATCATGTAGTTCATACTTGCTATAAGTAGAAACTTTTTGGTTATGGGATTGTGAATTATGATGTTTTGATGGTGTTGAACATGTCTAGATGATAGCATGGACTTGATTAGGCATAATGTTAATGAATTCATGAATGTGGTGGGTGTTGGATAGATTTTGGGATGTACTTTCCCAAAAGGGAAACTTAATTGTGTAAAAGCTTGGATATGATGAATTGGGCATGTTTGGAATGTTAGGATCATGTTAGCATGTTCATTGATGGTGTCTAATATGGTGGAGTGGATTAATTGAGTTATATGGATGCTTTCTTGGCATTTGGAAATTGGGATTATTAGTGGGTATACATGTTGATGGACTAGGTTGGGTGATTATAGGATCATGTTTAGGATTGTAATAGATCATTGTTGGGTAGGTTGATTGGCATGAATCTTGTTGAATAATGTGATAATGATCGTCATACACGCGTGCGAATCTGAGGCCCCTACTTAGTAGGATTGGCAGGGTTTAGGGTGTGAAGTCGTGAATGGCTTCACATGGCATGTTGTGCATGATTGGACTCTATGTATAATGCATTAGTTATGGTGTAATTATGTTGAGCATGATGATTACTTGAGATTCACATGAGTTGTAGATAATCTAGTTGTATGATGATCTAGGTAGAACAAGTGGTTGTTGAAGTGACATACGGGAACAAATTGTATGATAACCATGTATGATGAACTGTTATGCTTGATTAAATGGTTGTCAATAATAATGTCGCCAAACGGGTCAAACGGGTCAACTGGGTCATGTGTCTTGTTTTTCTTTGTGATGACTGAGAAATGATAGTATGTCTTCTTGGTATGCTATTTGCATGACTTTACTTTGTGAGAAATGATAGTAATGATGTAGATGTCTGTATCATTAATATTCTAAAATTAAAGAAGACAGTTTCATTATATATGATATGCTTGGTAGGCGTAGCCTGAAAATGAAGTAAACAGTGATTCTGTAGCCTAACTAAGCTTAGAACTCGGTGATAAGGATTATTCTCCTGACATTTCGGCTTGTACAAAGTTCTAGCCTCGTCAAAAATGGGTTTAGAGTATCTGTCTTCTGCATTGATAATCTATTCTAAATTCCCTCATCCTTGCTTCTGAATTGATGCTTCTTGTAAGCTCTTCAGAATCCTTTCGTGCTTATCTCCTCTGCTATGCGGAAGCATTGAACTGTGAGTGATGATCTTCTCTGTTATATGTGAGTATAGACCTGAAGCTCTCATCAGCACGCTCAGATGATCATTCCCCGTAATAAAGGCACAGTGTTTCTAATTTAAGATTATTATTGAAAACTTAAAAGAAAATCAAGCAGAGTTAATCATATTACTCAATAAGCCCTGATGATGGGATAAGTTCTTTGCCGGATGTCTATGGGAACCAATCACCTGAGCTTCTCTAATTAATCTAAAAAAGATAAAATCAGTTGCAGATCACTTGTTGAAAAGGATAAGGCATGTTTTTAAATTGGACAAATATACCAACAATCATTTTGAACTGTTTTGGCTTTCAAAAACTTAAAATTGTGACCAGACTCTGTATCAGTGTGATCTCACTAACTTGTCGATGTTCAAATACATCTTTGTGCTTTCGTATATCTTGAGGATGTGATCTCATGATCAAATTAGTTCTTCGTGTAATATGATAAAACAAAATAAAATAAAATATTCATTTCAAATCATTTTTCAAGTCTTTCATATTATGCTATTAAAATGTTATCATTTTCACATGCATTTCACGGGAAATTGCACATTCAGATAAACACGAGTTTATTTGTATTGTTGAAATGATCTAACAAGAATTGTCTAGAGTGTGTTTGTAATTGTGTTACAGATTCTTGCTGCAATTGATGGCCGATCATCAACTGAGCAAAGTACCATACCAGAGAACCTGTTCCCCAAGTTTGCAGAGGATACCGAGCTAGGATTCCTTCTCCTACATCTTCTGAAGCACTCAAAAAAAAGAGTTGGAGATGTTGTTCCTGATCATTCTCATGATGCACACAAAAAGAGGGAGCATTCAAAAAGGGGGAGCCTATAAGATGAAAGATTATCGGTACCAGATCATCAATCTAGGGGGAGATTGAAGATCATTATATAGTTGACTTATCGGTGCTGATCACGATGAAAGACGTTGATAATAATAGACTAAGGGGGAGTATTGTTGGGTCTGAAAAGGATAGTCTATATTATCAAACAGTCAAAGTCAACAAATGTCAACGTCACTGTCAAGTCATCGGAAAAGTCAAACAGGCGCGTTCGAGATGAAGAACCGAGACGAGACGTTGAAGATATAAATGACTAGGAGTTTATTGTTAATAAATATATTTTGTGTCAACAAATATATTTATTTATGTTTAAGTCTTTTTTATGTTTTAATGATAGTCTAGGGGGCTATTTGTCATTAAGTCTAATTGTTATTAGACTATATATAGCTAGAGTCATTAGAGTGTTGTTAAGCTTGAATGAGCCATTGATTGAGGGTCTTTTCACATTTGTAATATCTTTAGCAATCAATTCAGATCAAACAAGGGTTTATTGATTGTTCTTAAGGTGTTCATCATTGTTCATCAATATTTTATTGTGTTTGATCTATAGTTTACACAAATATCATTGATATTTGTGTTTTCAATGGGATTTGTTTGTGTTTATTAATCAATTGCACTATTATATCGATCGAGAGGACCAACAATTGTTACTGCATTTTGGGTTCTTATCTACCATTCATAATCACTGTATTTTTATTGTGTTTGATTATGTTTAACTTACTCTGATACTAAATTGTTGGTCCTCTCGATTGATATAATAGTGCAATTGATTAATAAACACAAACAAATCCCACTGAAAACACAAATATCAATGATATTTGTGTAAAATATATATCAAACACAATAAAATATTGGTGAACAATGATGAACACCTTAAGAACACTCAATAAACCCTTGTTTGATCTGAATTGATTGCTAAAGATATTACAAATATGAAAAGACCCTCAATCAATGGCTCATTCAAACTTACTAAACACACTAATGATTCTAGCTATATATAGTCAAATGACAATTAGACTTAATGACAATTAGCCCCCTAGACTATCATTAAAACATAAAAATGACTTAAACATAAATAAATATATTTTGTTGACACAAAATATATTTATTAACAATAAACTCCTAGTCATTTATATCTTGATGAACCCTTCCATACTTTGGCAACAAATATCAAAGTCAACTAGAGTGATCAGTGGAGACTTAGTCATGGTACCAGTTTCCATATCAGCTTTTAAGAGAAGGGATTTAAGATGGTGAGATCTTACAATCAAGAGCGTGAAATGCTTTGATACCAATTGTAGAACCAAGGCAGGGAGGTCAATAAAATAGTTCACAATGTGTGGAGAGACTTAGAACACTTATCAGATCAAATAGGGAACCGTCTTAATGGTGAAACAAAGAACACAAGTAAAAGAACAGAACACAATAATATGGTTTTTTTCCAGAATGTTGTATATTGCTCTCAAGTATCTTTTACAAAGTATTACAAAGCTTGGAATCAAATGACAAGTACTTGAGATACTTTATACTACATACTACAGCCGGTCATACTTTGAAGGCCAACTGGAAACACTAATCTTGACAACAAGATAGTCAAAACGCAGATTGTCTTTTGACTAGTGACTATGACATGCCATAGCTCACATCCTAATATATTACAAAAAGAATAAAAGTAAAAGAGTGGAAAGTTACAGACTCTAAGACCATGTTGTGAAGTTGACAAAAGTAAGGATGTTTCACCAACTTGTATAAGTTGGTGAGTCATCAGATATGACAGCGGAAAGTGGTTCAGCTTTTGTCAACGTAAGTCAGAGAAAGCATGTCTTCTCTGTCTTCAGAAGAAATCAGTCCCTTGGCTTCAGAAGACTTTGTCTTGAACATTCAAAAGACTTCATCTTTGGCTTTGGAAGATTTGATACTTAGTGTAATTCATTGAGGTGTATCAAATCTTCCGAAGTAACTTCCTTGTACTTCACATGTGCATGCTGAGAGCTCTTTAGTTGCATCAGCTTTTAAGTATAATCCTTCACTCCTATTCATGAATCCTCACAATCCTAGTCATCTTACCATCAAATCCCAATAATAAACCATCAAATGCCAATTATAACCTACTTTGAGTCACCAATAGCTGAAAATTCTCTTGCTTTACCATTCGACCGTTGGAACTTAGCACCATCTATAGCTTGTCCTTTTCCTACTTCAAATTTTCAAATTTTGCATTTGTTTTAGAACAAGCATTTCTAAATTTTAGTTAAAAATCTAGAATGTATACATCCAGATCATCTAGAGGAACTTTGTTATTAGTTGTAATAACTATAAATTTAAAGTTGTTGTCAAACTAATTTATGTTATTTATAATCAATATTTATCATATATTTGTCATGTGTGTGTAAAAGATAATTACGGTAGTTAAATTCATAAAATACAATTTTGCCTCCTTAAATTTTTAAAAAATAAATGTTAAAAACAATGTCATACTTATGAAATGTATTATTATATAGTGTGTGTATGTGTGTGTACACATATACAACCACACACATATATAGTTATATATTTCATTAGTTATTGATTTTGTGAATTTGCGTTCAAACCTTTTTAAACACGAACTTGATTTACGTTGCTTAGTGTGTGACCTTTAGGATCATATTTGTAACATTTGATCTGATGGTATTGTAAACCCCCGTTTGTTATGCATGAAAAAAAGTCATTATTTAATATTTTGTTTTGTTATTGTGTTCATATACATAAATTATGATATTTATTCAACTAACAATAATTCTATAATTTATAAAATAATTTTATAAATTAATAAAGTTTTATTATAAAATAGTTAATTTCATTATTATATTTAAATGGAACTTACAAAATTAACAAATTTATGAAGTTAGTTTAAATATTACTAATTGCCAATTTTTTGTGCATATAGGTGAAGTACATTATGCTATTTTTATTGTATATTAAGAAATGGGGGGCTTTCTAAGGTAATAACACAAAGTTAAAAGTGTTTATGCATAAGTCACAAGTGTTTATTGCACATTTTATTATGTTGCCTTTAGTATTAACTAGTATTTATCCCCACGCGTTGCGGTGGGGGCATAAAACCGTGTCAAATATCATCAATGCACATCGTCGCTAGTGGCCACCAACACTAGAAAAGCTCGTAAAACAAAAAAAAACCGAATAAAAAATAAAAGTAAAAACTTTAAACCATGCATGTGCATTGTGGCGTGTTAATATGTATAATATAGAACGAAGCACATTACACAACGTGGTTGTGAAACAGAAAAAATAGATGTAAAAACGTTAAACCACATATGTGGTTGTATGTTAACTCGAAAATTTTAGATCAAGACGTAAAACAAAAAAGTTGTAAAAGATGAAAAGTATATGAGACTAAAGTTGAAAATAAAAAAGTATTAGGGTTAAAAATAAAAGATGAAAACTATAAGGTTAAAAGTGCAAAGAAAAAAACAAAGATACAACTTATATACAATAAGGTACAAACTATCATGTATAACTAAGTTGATAATTAGTGTTATTTAATTTCACATCACACTCCTCTACTTTAATAAACTTATTTTTTTATCTATTTTAACCAAATTATAGATTATAGTTCACCATTTATAATTTAACCTACTTATTTTCTTCTTTAATTAACCAATTTATATTTCTACCATTAAACTTTAATAAAGCAATCATATAATGAATCTTGATTTAAGGTCTTAGTAAACTGGCGTTTTTAAAGTTGGTTTTCATATAAGTTTTCAATGGTTAAAATGATCCACTTTTAAAACCAAACACCCCCATCATTCTTTCCCACCACAACATGTGTTCCCATCGCAACGGGAAGGGTATAAACTAGTTATTAACTAAATCAGGGTTTTAGTAATTTTAGGGTTAAATTGTAAAGTTTTAAAACTTGATTTAAAACCTTTTTACATCTCCGGCCAACTCCGTCGACCACCAAAAACACCAAATCAACCGATTTAATCCAATAAAACCACTCCCCGTCGTTCGTGAACCGGTTTTGATCATGGAACCCCTTTTAATTTAATTTAATTGGCTAATTAATCATATCCACTCAAAAGTGAAATCCTGTTCAAAATTGGTCTCAGTTCCAACTTCAAATGTCAATCAAATGATTCAATTGTTTGACCAAAAACGTTCCTATGATCATTGGGAATTCGAACATACAAATAAATGCGATTAAAACTGTGTAATTACTCCCGAATCAAACTCAAAATGCTAGAATCAACTTCTAACTTGTTCAACTTGAAACTAATCAAATCAGTACTATATAAATAAGAAATTGAGGGGTTGAAGAAGACTTGCAAGATCACATAAGAAATTGAAGGATTTGTGTGGTAGTTTTCATGAACCCTAATTGGATGTAGAAGATTGATATCTAGATTTTCATTTTCTAGGTCCAGGCCTTGGAAATAAGAGAATTTTGAAAGGAAACATTGAAGATTTTTCTGGAGATTAGATTTTTTGGGGAGATTATATTTGATTTTTAAGATTTTTAATAATTATAGCAAACTAGTAACATGATCCGCGCGATGCGGGGGAACGTTAAACCGTGAAAAGTTATTAATGTCGAAAGATTGATAGAATAAACATGTTACAATGAAATATTTTCATATCAAAAGTTATTTAAAGAAAAAAAATTGAATCTAGAAATTAAAGAATTAATATTACACCCGGTACTTAAAATTTATTAAAGATGTTTATGAAATAAAAAATAAAATAACAAAATAATTATGCCAAATAAACAATGTTTTATGTAATACTATGTCTCACTACCATAATTGGAGAACATTTACCATTTGAATACTTATTGATGTTTATCATTTACGATGGTCACTTTGTAAAATCCCAACCAGTGTAGTGAAATTATCTGTTTTTAGCAGCACACACCCTTGACTCATAGTGAAATGCTACCGTGTGACATCCGTCACCAAAATAGGTGCATTGACCACTGATTTTGACTATTGACTTTGACCTTTTGACGTTCACTTTTTGACTTTGACTTGGTCTGAGATTAGTACATTAGACGCATGTAGACACACTAAGTTCTAGAAGTTTGTATTATGGGCTTAATATGTTCTAGTGGGCCTTGGATATGGTAACAGTAGATGTTCACTGATTTGAACTTATCATGATGGTTGCGTGCTTAAAATTGAACTAAAACTTAAAAATTTAAAAATATACATCTAACTTTAAGAACGCAAATAAAAATTGGACACCAGTGGGCTTTGTCTAAAGTATACTAAATAGACTTAATTTAATTCAATAATATAAATTAAATATTTTATATAGCATATAATAGTTCGTTTGAATCGTATTAACGCATAGAATTTAAAAATGCAAAAATTGAACGACACGCGGATCAGAATGAGACAGAATTGGACGAGATGGGCAAAGTGCCCGAGAGGCCCAACTAAGGCGCCCCTTGGCCGAATTCTGCCTAAAAAGGGGGGGTTTCCCGTTGTTTTTCTTTTATTTGTTGAAACTTTCTTAACAAGTTTCTCTCAAGTTGCAAACCCTAGCCACCACAACCCAATCCTCTTTTATTCATCACCATCTTCATAAAAAATCATCATCTTTCTACCAATCCATCGATTTTGAAGTAGCCAAGGTGTTCAGGTTCTAATCAAGCCTTGATAATCTTCTAATCTTCCGGTAAGAAAAATCATTATTTGATAATTTTATTCATTCTTCTATCTTGTTATTGATGATATTTATCATCTAAACACAAAATTATCATCTAATGTTTTTGTATTCTCTGTTTTGGACATTGGATCGTGAAGATCTAGGTGTTTTGGGTGTTGGACTCTCCAACCGCTAAAACCCTAATTCTTAATCTTTGTATATTCTTGGATCTATCAAAATTGGATTGTAATCTTGGGTGGCCTAATCATGATGGACATATTGGGCTTATAAATCATTTTTGAAATCATTAATTTTGTTTCTTAAATGGATAGACGCGTTGGACTACCAAAACTGTGTATCGATTAATTAATATTATGAACCGGAAGACTAAAACCAAACTAACTGTTTTGGGACTGAAAATTGGGATAATCCAAATATTTGATTCAAGGTTTGGTTAATTAGATTGTGGAATAAACATTCTTTAAGTACTCGGGTCAATAAGGGTCAAATATGGAGGTTTGGGATGCAAAGAAACAAGACAAATGAACTAGACAGTTTGCTGTTAGAAAATTAAGACATTTTATACAGCTCATAAATTGGTCACAATAAGTCCAAATGGATCAAAATTTTCATCTAAAAATAATTTCAGTAAGTCCTCTAACCAATCCAAGTGGTATTGTGTTGTTTTGATATCGTTTGGTCCTCCAAACGTGGTTATCAAAACTGAAGGTCAAAACTAATGAATTCGGGTAGAAGTTTGGTCTGTGTTCGTTGAGTCATATCTTTCACATATTTTATCCATTTAAGATGATTTTTTTTCTGGAGTTTAATTTAAAGTCTTATCTTTTAAACGATAACTATTACGCAATGTTTTGTTACCTTTTCAACCTCCAAACAGTTTATGCAAAACTGGTGCGCAATCAGTTCTACAAGCTAAAATAGTTTGATAATCTTATAAACTAAGGATTGAACTAAATAATAAAGTAAAGAAAAGTTTTTTATTCAAAATTCATTAAAGGACTTTTAAAAAGATGAGGTAATAATACCTATAATTCATTGAATGTGGTCTAATAGATGTGCATCAAAATGTGTTAATAAATTAATATAAAATAACAAATAAAACCCTAAATATGGTGAGATTTAAAGTTTAAATCTGACACTGGACTTTTTCTATTTTCATAAAATAAAAACCTTGAAGGATATTAAGGACCGGGCTATAAGGATTACACCTATAATTGTCATCTTGGTCTTTAGTAATTCTTTTGCAATTTGTACTTTTAGTTGCTTGCTTTGTGTATTGTGGACTTTGGACTGTACTACTTCAAGGTGAATTTCATGGCTCCTTTTTAATATGTTTTACTTAGGGAAAAGCTTGCTTATTGTGTTGGTCTATGCCATGTCTTAAAGATTATTTTGAATCATTGTATGTGGTTTGGGTCATGGGTTGAGTCTAGATGTTCGTTCATGAGTATGTACTTATACTTGGACTACACTGTCATGGAGAGGTATGTTAGTACTAACGGGTTGACACCCCCACCCCTGTCGTTGGTATGCTAGTTGAGACTGACTTTGCCTGTGTGTGCCCTTGGGTGAATATAATCCGGTTAATTGGACTTGGACTGATTGTAAACTTGTGTTAATATCTATGACAGCTATGTACTCTTACTAACATATAACTTTCTGTACATGTTATACGTGACAAATTATTTGTACTTTTAAATCTGTGAACTCACCAACATATGTTGACTTTTTAGAACATGTCTTTTCAGGTAATGGTGCTAAGGTACTTGGATAGTGAACTTTAGAAGAGACCGCTCCTTGAGAGCATTAGACCTTAGAACATTAGTTTTGGACAATATGATATTGTTGGATTTGTATTTGGTTTAGATTGATCTTGTACTGGTTGTACTGATTTGGAAATCTTGGATTATTTATGCATTTATGGAATAACGTTATGGTATTGATTGTTCTTGACACGTGTTCTTTATGTTAGGCGACGTCATGATCCATTGACGAAGAATTCCTTTAGAGATTCTCTTAGGCCCCAATGTGTTATGACGATCCCGTCCGTCACATCCTTTTGTTTCTGCTACTTGTGGGGGTGTGACGGATTGGTATCAGAGTCATTGGTTATAGAGAATTAGGTAGATTATTCGACCTAGACTATAACCTAAGTTCTCATATGTAGTATGCATCATAGGATTATGTGTGTACTATTATACATGTGATTGTTCTATGTGCATTATCTGTTGTGCTGTATAGCTTGTCTTACATGTTATTTATGATGTAGTTATTTGGAAATAAAATTGGTCATTGTATCATCTATGTGTGCCATGAGAAAGCATTAGGTAAGGCATCCTCTTATTATGCACTTGATTATTATTTAGTCTGAATTGATAAGTACGACTATAAGGATTCTTTTAAAGGACTTTGGTTGTTAAGCCAACCTTTATTATGTGCACCTGTTGGTGTTAGCTATATTGTATGAGTCCTTATTTATATCTTGTAAGTTGAATCTTGGGTGATGGACACTCTAGCTGACATGACACCAACAAACAAAAACCATGGCATAATTAGGTCAGATGACTACTTTATTGGATTTTGGACTATGCTAAATGGATTTATTTGACTGTTCCTTACCTAAGTGAATGCTTTCTTAATCTTCTCCTTTGTACAACTTCGGTTACTTAACCTTCGGTTATTAACCATAACCTTGATTCTCCAATCATGGATAACACTTTGTACTTGACAAGATGCGTTTGGACAGGAGGTGCTAAGGGTGACATGCAAAGCAAATTACCATTACGGGTGCACATGTAATTGCAATTTGTAGTGTATGTGAAATCTGGCAAACCCTTTCATGAGATAACGTCATAGTTAGTACTAATCTTCCATTCTATACATGGGACATTGGAGTTCCTGTTCTTATTATAATCAATGGTGTGGAAGCACCTATCTCCTTTATCCTTGCATATGTAAAAATCGATCTGGAGCCTTCATGGTAATCATACTTTGACACTTTAGCTTATATCTATAAGACGTTGCTCCCACTTTGTTTCTGTGATGGTGGAAATCGACTACATGTCCAAAATGTACTTGGTCTTTGAAGATTAAAGTAGAGAGGTAAGACTCCCTGTACCTATGTTTCTTTGTTCAGACTGATCTTAAGACTTGGGGCATTGGCTATTTGAACATTCTAGCATTACGTTTGATAGAATAAGCGGATGTCATGTAACCGGATGTCATGTAACCAATTTAAGCATCGTTCTTTCTATATTGTTGGTGTGGTGGGAACTCTGTGGGCAACCCTATCTATAAATATCTTCGGTATATTAAGGATGTGCTTGAACTGTGCTATGTGATGATCCTAGCAGTTTGGAGTTGGACATGGTGGGAGTGATAAGGTGGAAGGAAATAGTACTGGTGGCAGGATTGGTTGTTCATACATGGAGTTCATGACGTGCAAGCCAAAGGAGTATGACGGGAAAGTTGGAGCAACAACCCTGACCCATTGCATTGAGAAAATGGGAAAAGATATGGACATCAAGATCTATGTTGAAAATCAAAAGGGAAACTGTGTTGTCTATTCATTGGTAGGCAAAGCACTAACGAGTAGAATGCCCAAGCACTAGTTTGAGGTGTGGTGGTTGTAATGGCCATGACTTTGGATGAGCTTAAAGGATTAGTAACTGAGGAGTATTGCCTTCTGGACCAGATGGAAAAGTTAGATCTTGTGTCTTGGAGTCATGCAATGGTAGGATGTGGTCATGACGCCCATACCTACCAATTCCATAAGCTGGCAAAGCTGGTGCCACAATTATGACACATAAATCAAATAAGGTTGAAAGCACATCAGGGGGCTAGTACCACAATTGTGGAATGATGGCCACTGCTGCACCCCCAACCATTTAGAGTGCAACAATAAAGACAGGTACATTGCCCTGCTAGATGGTTCGTATTGGTGCTTGGAGAAAGCTAGTGAGATGTAGAAGGATGTTAGGGAATTGGGTAAGTTAGATGGAGTTAAAGTGGACAAGATGGACAAGGTCGTGAAAGGATATGTGGCTGTTGTGCTGGCAATGAAAGACTATGTCAGCACTTGTCCAGAGTATAATAAGTGCAATCTGCACCATCCGACTATGACGCCACGTCCTATGTGTTGCAATTTCAAGCAATTAGAGTGCTTAGCCAAGGCTTTTAAGGTGCTGGTGAACCTAGTTGTTCCGATTAATGCAGTCAAATTAGGAAGAGTTCGACGTTGACATTATGAGTGTGGATGCTAGGAGCATCATCGAAATGCATATGCAAGGTTAAATATAGCTCAAGGTCAAATTATCAATCAAAATTAAAGTAAAAACAACACAAATCTGGTCTACAATTTGTGCAAACCCAGGGGAAGGTATTATGGCAACACTGTTTAGAAAGGAATTTGTGATTGGTGTCAATGATGCCCGACAGGACCCTGACGTAATGACTTTGACTTTTGTAACTAAGTTGGACTTGACCCTAGTTATGAGGATACGTGTTATGAAATAGGCTAATAATAGTCTTGTAAATACTAGGGAGATAATTTAGGATTGTATTATGCTATTAGAGGATCATGCCTTTACAATAGATCTTATATGATTTTGGCTTGGAAGTTAGACATGATTGCAGGAATGGACTGATTATCAAGGAATAAGGCTGAGATCATCTTCTACGAGAAGATTGCTCGCATGCTCTTGCAAAATGGTGAGACACTTGACGTACATGGAGAGAGATCAGAAGAGGACAAGATGCAGATCATGAGCATGAATGCGGAGGAATAAGAGCTAGGTGAGAATTTCAAGAAGTGTTCTCGAAATATTTGGCATGATCGCCTCCTTCACAACAGATGGACTTTTAGATTGGCCTGGTACCTAACGTGATGCATGTTGCTAGGACACCTTATCGCTTATCACCTATGAAGATGGAAGATTTGTCTAATCAACTTCAAGAGTTATTAGATAAGGGTTTTCTACGACCCAGTCACTCACCATGGGGCACTAGTGCTTTGTTTCAAGAATAAGGATAGATCCTTTGACGGGCGTGGACTATCAAAAGCCGAATAGCTAACGGTCAAGAACCATTATCCTTTGCCAAGGATAAATGATTTATTCGATCAGCTTCAAGTATCGAAGTAACTTTGAGAATATGATCTCCGTCGAAAATCATCAACTTAGAGTACATAAGATGACATACGAGAAGAAGCATTTAGAACTCGTATTTTTATGGACATGGAGGATCATGAGAAACATGTGGGGACAATCCTGGAATTATTGGAAAAAGAGAAACTATACGCTAAGTTCTCCAAGTGTGTCATCTATACTGACCACAAGAGTTTTCAACATATTTCTTTCATAAAGAATTGAACATAAGGTAGAGACATTGAACGAGTTGTTCGGTGTCTACGATTATGAAATATGATGTCACCCGGGAAAGGCAAATGTAGGCTATAGGTTCTTGTGTTGGGTCGTAAGAAAATAGTCAAACTTGTGCGCATCAAAGCATTAAGAATGATTATCCATTTGGGTATCAAAACCCACGTAATTGCTACTCAAGTCTCGTCAATGAGGGGACCGAATGTGCAGAATGAGGCTTTCGGAGGTCTGGACAAACCATATGTACAAAAGGACAATGGAGGATTGTACTTTACTAATAAGATTTGGATTCCATTTGTGGTGAATGTGCCGCCATTGGTGTTGGGCAAAGCACACAATTTTAAGTATATTGTTCATCCTTGCGCTAACAAGAGGTACCAAGAACTTAAGGACTTATATTAGTGGTCTGGAATAAAAGGGGACATAGTGGACTACGTGTGCGAGTGTTTGACTTGTTCAAAGGTTAAAGCGGGGCATCAAAGGCCACCTGGCCTGTTGTAACAGCTTGAGATTCTGGAACGAAAGTGGAGAAAAAAAAACATTAGTGTGAACTTCATCACGAACTAGTAGTGGGAACGATTTGATTTGGGCCATTTAGGATAAAATGACCAAATCTGCCCACTTCCTGACTATTTGTGAAGGCTAAAAAATGGAAATATTGGCAAGAATTTATGTTAGTAAAACTATGGATAGAAATGGAGTACCTACGTCGATTGTCTTCAATCATGAAATTCGTTTCATGCCACGATTCTAGCAAAGCTTATAGAAGGTGCTAGGAATGCGTCATGATAGGAGTACAACTTATTACTTTCAGACTGACAGTTTGAGTGAGGAACTATTAAGACATTGTAGGATATGTTAAGTTCTTGTATCACAGACTTTGGAGGTAGTGTAGGACACTCACCAACTATTGGTTCCGTTCCCTTATAACAATAGCTACCATTGGTTTATTATATTAACACCATTTGTTGTATGTTAAGTTCTTGTATCACAGACTTTGGAGGTAGTTAGGACACTCCCACACTATTGGTTCAGTTCCCTTATAACAATAGCTACCATTGGTTTATTATATTAACACCATTTGTTGCACTATACAGATATAAGTGTCGGTCTATAATGGACATAGTCGGGTAAGTTAGATGACTATAGACCGTAAATCATTCAAAGACAAAAGATTAGGGCTTTTGGATTAAGGATAGATGAAAGCATCTCAAGAATAATATAAAGGCCAAATACCCATAGTTATTCAAAGATGCGCCGTCAAGCACTGAGGATATCAGTTAAATTTTGGGGACGAAATTCCTTCAATAAGGGGATGATGTGACAACCGGGAAATTTCTGTCCATCTTTTACCGGAGTTAGTTAAGTTTGGGATGAAATTCCTTCAACAAGGGGATCATGTGGCAACCGGGAAATTTCCGTCCGTCTTTTACCGGAGTTAGTTAAATTTCGAGACGAAATTTCTTTCAACAAAGGGATAATGTGACACCCGGCATTTTCGGATCACTTTTTGATTAATACGAACATTGTTTTCCGATCATACATTCATGCATTTAAGGTTTTTCACTTAAATGCTTCATTTATTGCAAAAACATTTATGAACATTATACGTATCGGTAATTCGGAGAATTGCCGGATCGCACACGCGTCTGTCCCCGAACGTTGGTGATTGTCTAAATAGTTTTCAAACAATCATAATTGGTGTGAAATTATGTGTTATATGATTATGTGATTAAATGTGTAGCTTGGTTGTGAAAATTGAGAATTTTCTAGCATTTATGCGTTTTCTCACATTTTCGGCTTTTAATGCCTAATTATTATAAATATGCCTTTGAACCTAGAAAAATGAATATTATTTCATGTTATTAATGTTTGTTTGATATTATATGAGCATTTGGAGGTTTCGGTGTAGAAAAGTTCAATCGCGTAGCAATAAAACGATTTTATGAAACGACGGGGGCCTTTCTTGTAAAAATAAAGTATAAAACCCAACCCCCAACCCTAATCCCCTTATTCCAGCCATCCCTTTCCCTTTCCCCTCCCTTTTTTGGAAAATCTACTCATAAGAACACACACACACACACATTTTTCTTTGATTCTTGCATCTAGAGTTGGAATTCGGACGTTTCTTGCATCAAAACACTTTTAGCACATGATTCCTTGCTTCAACAAGTAAGTTTTATGTTTGATTTCATGTTCTTTTATAATCATGATGAAATGACCCCTATAAATCTAAACTCGAGTCAAAACATGTAATTTCTTAAATTGGTGATTTATTATGTGTTAGTATTCAATATAGTGAAATTTGTATGGATTGGTTTTATGGAATTGTGTCGTTTTAATCAAAACCTGGGACTTACTTATAATGGAAACTTTAATATGGGTCTTTTGTAGAAAATTTATGATTTTTATGAAATTGAATTGAATTGATGATTCTAGGATGTTAGTTGATGCTAATGGATGAAAAGTCATGTTTTGAACTTTTGATTTTGGCTTGGTTTTCGGGTACTTTCCATTAAAGGAAACTTTTTGGGTAAGTTAGCATATAGATGATGATTTATGCATGTTTGATGAGATGTAATGATTGTTATATGATGTTTAGAGCATAAGGATGAATTAGGAATAATCGAATTGTGAACAACGTTTCGTTCGATCACGCTTGTTATTTATGGAAACTTTTGTGATATGATGTGATGAATGTTGTATGTGATGTGTGTATAACATTATATGATGGTTTGATTGATGTTTGTGGTGATGTGCTTTATAATCTTGAAATGGATTACACATGTGTAACGATGTCATACTTTCCAAAAATAGAAACTTTCTAAAAATAGATTTTTGACATGAAACTATATGTGAATCATTATTTGAGATATTTGAGCATGACTAAACATACTTTTACTTATTTGAATCACCAACGGGTCATCGGGTCAGTCGGGTCAACTTTGGTCAACAAAAGTCAACTTTGGTCAAAGAGTCAACTTTGTCAAACTTGTCAAACATTTCTCGAACACGCTAACAATTACGTTGTTTGGATACAACGGGGTTCATCTTGACCATTATGTACATACACTCATGGACCTATATTTGTTAGGTAATGATTAGCTTACAGCTTTTACACTTCATGTTTCATACGTATATAAGGTGAGTCTTCACGGCCCCACTTTTACTTACTTTCCTTTTTGGCGGAGAAGCATGAAAACTATTTTTATCTAGTTTTAGTATTATTGATATATCGCCTGTTACTGTAGTGCAAACATTATCACGCAAGTCCTTACATACTCGAACCGTTAATAACGAGCTAGCAAGGTAATTTTGAGTGGTACTACTGGGTTTGACAAACCCCACCCGTGTTAGTCGCGCTAACTCTACTAGAGGTCGAACGGGTGTTTAATTAACCTAGACATTTGCCATTGTTTTATGAAAAGACATGGTGGAAGGCAAAACAACTCACAAACAGTTAGCTTTAGTTCGAAACGCTAAGTAACTCGATATATAGGCTAGCTACCTATGGTATACTTTTGTTACTTTCACCAAGAAAAAACTCAAACATATTTACTGATTTAAACCTGTGAACTCACCAACCTTGTGTTGATACACTTTAGCATGTCTTCTCAGGTCGCTGGCACGCTTAAGGCTAGGTTTGCCTATCTGAGGCTCATGCATCATCTTTATCATTTGAAAGCAAGTTCATTTACATTTACTACTTTCATCGGGCGCCTTGTTTCGCGCATTTATTATTCATGGTTTCACAAACGTTTACGCTTCCGCATTGATTACATTGAAAACTGTGTTTTACTCTGATTTACGGTCAAACGCTTATTTTGAAAACGCATATAGTGTCGTTTAATATGACTGTATTTGAGATCCTGGTTTGTCATGCGCTCGCGATAGAACACCGCCGGTGGATTTTAAGGGTGTGACAGTAATGGACAACAACCATACTCTGGAAATATCAACAAATAGGTTGCAGACCTAAAAAGTTATTTCAAGACACCTTCTTTTATGGGCGGTGTACGATCTGTTGCCTCGGCTAGGCATTGTTTGCTTTGACAAAAGAGTAAATTGGCACCTAGATTGGTAAGTACAGTTAAGACTACCGAATGGTTTGGTCATGTGGAGTATTGGATGGTGTTCACTGCAAGAATTTAGTAGGGTGCATGACACGCTTCATATGCTAAAATTCAAGTAGTGTCTTGCTACTAAGACCTTATATGTATCGGTCGAAGACATTCAAGTGGATGATATATTTTGATTCGTCGAAGAACTGGCTGAGATCATGGCTATAAAAAAATTGAACATTGAAGTGTTGTAAAATCCTAATCGTAAAGATTAGAAGGAACTCAAAGCAAGGACCTAAATTTTATCTATGTGCGGGAAGATCAATTGAGGACTAAGTACCCTCACCTATTCATATAATGCGTTGCAGTTGATAACTCCGATTGAATTTCGAGTCGAAATTCTCTCAATGGAAGGATACTGTGACATCCACCACCAAAATAGGTGCATTGACCATTGACTTTAACCGTTGACTTTGACTTTTAACTTTGACTCTTTGACTTTGACTTGGTCTGCGATTAGTACATTAGACACGTGTAGACACGCTACTTTCTAGAACTATGTATTAAGGGCTTAATATGTTCTTGTGGACCTTGGACATGGTGACAGTGAACGTTCATCGATTTGGACTTAGCACGATGGTTGTGTGCTTAAAATTGGACTAAAGACTTAAAAATGTAAAAATGTACATCTTACGTTAAGAATGCAAACAAAAATCGAACACCAGTGGGCTTTGCCTAAAGTCTATTAAATAGACTTAATTTAACTCAAAAATATAAATTAAATAATTTATATAGCATATAATAGTTCGTTAAAATCGTATTAACGCGTAGAATTTAAAAACATAAAAATTGGACGACGAGCGGATCGGGATGAGACAGAATTGGACGAGATATGCAAAGTGCCCGAGAGGCCCATCTAAGTCCCCCCTTGGTCTAATTATACCTAAAGGGGGGGGGGGGTTCCCCTTGTTTTTCTTTTATTTGTTGAAACTTTCTTAGCAAGTTTTTCTCAAGTTGCAAACCCTAGCCACCACAACCCAATCCTCTTTTGTTCATCACCATCTTTATCAAAATATCATCTTTCTACCAATCCATCGATTTTGAAGTAGCCAAGGCATTCAAGATCATGCTTTAAGCAAGCCTTGTTAATCTTTTAATCTTCCAGTAAGAAAAATCATTGTTTGATGATTTTATTCATTGTTCTATCTTGTTATTGATGATATTCATAACCTAAACACAAAATCATCATCGAATATTCTTGTATTCTCTATTTTGGATGTTGGATCGTGAAGATCTAGGTGTTTCGAGTGTTGGGCTCTCCAACCGGTAAAACCCTAACTCTTAATCTTTGTATATTCTTGGATCTATCAAAATTGGGTTGTAATCTTGGGTGACCTGATCATAGTGGGAATCTTGGGCTTATAAATCATTGTTGAATCACTAATTTTGTTTCTTGAATGGATAGACACGTTGGACAATCAAAAATATGTATCGATTAATTAATATTATGAACCGGAAGACTAAAACCTAACTAACTGTTTTGGAACTGAAAATTGGGATAATCCAAGTGTTTGATTCAAGGTTTGGTCAATTAGAACATGGAATAAACGTTCTTTAAGTAAAGAAAAGTTTTATTTTCAAAAGTGGTTAAATGACTTCTAAAAAGATGAGCTAATAATACCTATATATCACTGAATGTGGTCTAATAGATGTGCATCGAAGTGCATTAATAAATTAATATAAAATGACAACTAAAACCCTAAATATGAAGAGATTTATAGTTTAAATCTAACATTGAACTTGTCAATTATTAAATCATGTTTTCATAAAATAAAAACCTTGATGGACATTAAGGATCGGGCTATAAGGATTACACCCATATTGGTCATCTTGGTCTTTAGTTATTCTTTTGTGATTTGTAGTTTTAGTTGCTTGCTTTGCGTATTTTGGACTTTGGACTATACTACTTCAAGGTGAGTTTCACGTCCCCTTTTTATCATGTCTTACTTGGGGGAAAACCTTACTCATTATCTTGGTCTATACCATCTCTTAAAGATTATTTTGAATCATTATATGTGGTTTGGCTTATGGGTTGAGTCTAGATGTTCGTTCATGAGTATGTACTTGTACTTGGACTAGACTATCATCGAGAGGTATTGTTAGTACTAACGGGTTGACACCCCCACCCCTGTCATTGGTATGCTAGTTGAGACTGACTTGGCCTGTACGTGCCCTTGGGTGAATATAATCCGGTTAATTGGACTTGGACTGATCGTAAACTTATGTTGATATCTATGGCTTCTATGTACTCTTACTCACATACAACTTTGTGTACATGTTATACATGGCAAATTATTTGTACTTTTAAACATGTGAACTCACCTACGTATGTTGACTTTTTAGAGCATGTCTTTTTAGGTGATGGTGCTAAGGTACTTGGATAGTGAACTTTAGAAGAGACCGCTCCTTCAAACGCATTAGACATTAGAACATTAGTTTTGAACAATATGATATTGTTGGATTTGTATTTGGTTTGGATTGATCTTATACTGGTTGTTCTAGTTTGGAACTCTTGGATTATTTGTGAATTTATGGAATAAAGTTATGGTATTGATAGTTCTTGACATGTGTTCTTTGTGTTGGGCGACGTCATGATCCATTGACGAAGAATTCCTTTAGAGATTCTCTTAGGCCCCAATGTGTTATGACGATCCCGTCCGTCACATCCTATCATAAAACTGCTCTGACTGTTATTGACGATTTATGGCTGATTTCCGTTATCGTCTTTGTCTTCGTCTATTATCTGATGTGGTTGATTTTGGTTCTCATAAAATCTCATAATGGGTGAAGAACGACGATCGTTGAAGAAAGGGATGATGGTTATGGCTAACTGCCATGAGGAGAGGTTTAAAGCTATAAGCGAAGTTGGATGCTGAAAGACTGTTTGGTAGGAGGTAGAGAGTAAACCATGGATGTAAATCAAAAACTCATTAGAAACCATAAATTTTCAGTTAATTACAATACTACCACTAAAGCGATGCTTGTACCATCTGCATCACAGCTTTGCAGTTTGGTTTTTAAAGTATTACTAATGTGTTTCGGTGTGTAGACTACGAGACTAGGGAAGGAAATTGCGTACGTATATATATTTTTATTCAAACTTCCTAACTTGATATATATCAAAAATTTTAATATATTTAAGTGGATATGGTTATTAAATGTGATTTATTTTATAAATGTTATTAATTTGTAAAATTAGGATTAGTATTTTTATGTGGTGTGTAGGATTATGTGTTTTTATTAGTGGTTGAGTCATAAAACATAAGATTATTAGTTTCTAGGATTATGTGTTTTATATTGAATCTATTTAATACATAATGAAAAATTATTACATAGGTTTAATGTATTATAATGTTAAACATAATTTTTGCAAGTAGGTGGGACTTAAAGATTACAGAAAGGGGATGGTAAAAGAGATATTACAATAACCAATTGCTAGAATAATACCCACACACCCCTTACTGTCCCTATTTATCCATGAGTTAGTTACACTTTCTTTTGCTGACGTGGCTATATTTACTCTTTCAATTTGGTTGGGATTCTCTTTACTCGATTACTCGTTCTCAAACTAGGTTGGCCCAATGTTTCCTGATTAGTTGTTGAAGTGTTTTGATCCATTCACTCAAAATGTTACTCCCCCTATTAGCAATCACCTTGTCCTCAATGTGGAAAGTAGGAAAAAAGTATGAAACTTGTGTTTGTCTTCCCAAGTAGCTTTTGTTGGTGGCACCCCTTGCCACTGCACAAGTAGTTGTTCAATTTTGGTGCTCCTGACGATTAATAAATTAGCCATCCAAGATAAGAATAGGCTGGAGGACAATTGTAGTAGTATCGACAACCAAGTCCAGAAGAATAACCTACAGTTCTAAAATACCCACATAATGACAGAGTAGGGAGACATGAAATATGTTGTGTATTTTAGCTATGTCCGGTAAAGCAAGCATGTAAGCAACTGGACCCACATGAGAAACAACTTGAAAGGGGCCAAAGTAACGTCGGCCCAGTCAGTAATGATGTTGTAACTAAACAGATCCTTGACGATATGGTTGAAGTTCGACATAAACCGAATTTCCTTTTTGAAACTATAAATCATGACAATGTTTATTCGTCTCAAATTTCATATGAGTTTGGGTTCTAGCAAGTTTCTGTTTAAGTAAGGCCAAAAGTTCATCACTTTACAACAACTATGATTCTAGTACCAGGTTCCCGTCGAATCTTGAATATAGCGTGAATAATGGGAGGTGCACGACCATATAAGATTTCAAAAGGATTCATTGATGTGCTCCAAATTATACAAATAAAACATATCAAATTGCATATCAAATATTTCCAAAACTTGTGCTTAAAATGATGATTTGGTACCTAAATCCTTCGACTTGTGTTTTCAGGGTTGAAAAAGACCAAGATGGACCAAAGGAGCTTAAACAAAAATGAATTAAAGAAAACCAAGCTCCAAGGTCCAAGCATAGGTCGTGCCCTGTGAGGAACGCCGTCATGCCCAGCCTAAAACACAACCCCGTACTAAATTTAGCATGCCCCATGTTCGTCAGTCAGATAGGACAAAAGTATTGTTCCCCGTCGAGAGACAAAGGCCATGCCTAGGAGGCATGGGGGCATGCCCCACCCCAACATGGGGGCATGCCCCATAAAACACGATACTTCTGCCGATACAAGTTAACCAACTTTTATGTACGTTGTACTAACATTGATCCGTTCCCTGAGTGGCACGGGGTCATGCCCGACACCCTAGAAAGTCTATAAACAGTGGCTTATTTGCAACATTTAAGAGAGCTTTTAGGGGGTGAAGTGTTGGTGTTTTCTCTTGAGAATCCATCCTTTGGAAGTCTTTTGAAGGCTATGGAGGTCCATTCAATACTTAGATGAAGCACAGGATCATTTAACATCATCCATAGTGGATCATCAAATTGATTGTTCTAATTTACCAATGATTTCATTTCTATCTTGTACTTTTGTGGTTATGTCTAACCTCATTGTGAGCTAAATTTTTAATATTATCCTAATATGGTTAAACTTTATGTAATTTGTGATGAACTACCGATGTGATTTATATTATGTAAATGTTATGGTAATTTTGGGTAAACTTTCGATAGGTAGCATCTATATTTAAACAAAAAAATATAAACTTATGATTTGTAATTGTGAATGTCATACAATATTGAAAGACATATGAACTAACTGTTATTCGTGAAACCGGTCTTCATAACAAGCTCATGGCTAATGAACTAGAAATAGTTATTAAAAATTATATAACTTTAACTTTCTGATCATTTGCGGTTTCCTTTCTACTCTATCTGAGAAATTTATACTAATTGTTATGGTTTTTTAAAATTAATGGTATGCTAAAAGAAACTTGATCAACTTTCTTTATAATATTAAGTTATGTTTTTAAAAAAAAAAATCATATGTTAAAAGGGTGCACAAACATTACCTACATCACTAGAAGATCGGTGGTTGTCTTATAAATTACTCATTGCAGCTTTCCTTGTCGCTACGGAGTTGATTACAATAACTCCGTGTAACGCCCCAAATTTTATCGGATGGGAATCTAATTAGCGATTAATACCGTAAGAATGTTGTTTACTTAAACCTTGAAAGATTTAGTTAAATATATGTGTTTAGGGCTGGAAATTTAAATATTGAGGGTTTGAGGGACCAAAGGCGCCAAATACAGAAAGTTATCATAAAACCGTAAACCCCATTTCCCTTCCCAGCCGCTTTCGGCCTCGACCTCCCCCCCCCCGCCAACCTTTGTGGCCGTCATCGGAGCTTCAACAGGCCAATCCGGCCAAAGTGACAGATATAAAAGCAACGTGGCACCCTCCATACTTTCGTTCATCTTCGAATCAAGCTGGTATCAGTAAAGTTTGATTCGGGAGATTGAAATTCTTTCAGCGAGGTTTCCGGTGGTCTACAGTGGATGCGGTGGTGTTCTCACCTATAGACAAGGACAATGAGCTCAGGGGTAGTATTAGGGCACCAGCTTGCCCCGTGCAACCCACTGTTGTGGCACCGGTTGCGGTGGAGTGTCACAACAGCACCAGCTTCGACTTCGAGCTACTCGGTAATGGCTAAGAAAGTCGATTAGCATGCGTTTTGGAGTGTTTAGCTGCTATGGTGGTTGTGGCCGCACCTAGATCCGAGATTTTCTATGACGAATCAGTGAAGGCTTCGGGATTGAAAGTAGGTGGCTCGGTTATGAAGATTAAGATGATGTCTAAAAGATGATGATGGCGGTTCTAAGATTATGATGATGGTTTAATGATGACGATGATGTTAAGATGATGATGGTCCAAAGATGATGATGGATCGATGATGGTGATGCGATGATGATGATGTTATCATAACGATGATGTTATGATGATGATGATGACATGATGACAGTGGTTCCATGATGATGGTGGTTTTATGACAAAGATTATACTATGAAGATGATGATGATGGGTTCATGGTATGAGGGTTTCACAGTAGTGATGTTATTGATTTCATGATTAAAGATGATGATGACGACCTTATGATGATGGTGATGCTATTCGTTTGAGATACACTTGGGGCATCCTTTCTAGATCCCTCTTTTAAATGTTTTATCTCTTTTGGAGCTAGTATGCATACCAACATTAAGTATTTTATCAACCAATGAATTTATGTGCAAGATGATATTCTTTTATAGTTGAATATGATGTTTTAACCTGTTTGATGATGAAATGATCACATGTCACATTTAACAGTGAACCCTAGTTATATGAGGACTAGGTCTATATTTAGAAAATATGATTTTGCTTAATGTTGGAATATAAAAGCTAACTATGGAATTGGATGGTAGAGTTTGTACAGCCGCATTGACCTTGTTGCCCGCATTAGGTCTGATCTATTCGTAACGAGTCCTAGCTTAACTAATCTAAGAACGTTACTCACATTAATGTCTAATCTACCCGCATTAGTAGAACTATCTGCATCATCCCTTAGTTCTCCAGCATCGATGAGTGATCTATCCGCATTAGTTATATGACCCGCATTGGTTATACAACTCGCATTAGTCCCTCACTCGCCTCAAAAGTTCATCCGCATTAGGTATGTTCCCCGCATTGAAAGCCCGTCCGCATTAGCCTGTACTTAGGTTTTAATAATGATCATCCAGATTCAAGTTAGACACCCGTATTAGGTTCCATTACCTGGATTAGAGTATAGAAGAATAGTTTCATCATGAATTCCAATTATGTGTTGATTGAGAGTTGAGCGTTATATGATGTGATTGTTTTACTGTATGGAGTCTTATACGACTTATTCTATGAAATGTTATTGAATGCCCATGATTATGTGATGATAATGAAAGAATACTTTATAAGTATTATTTATGATTAGAACAAAAATGAATAAAAGAATGACAAAGAAACCTAATGAATGTTACCCCCAGGGCCTTATGATGATAAAAAGCCTTGCAAGCAAAATGATTGGAGTAACACAACTATGTTGTGTTATCTTAACTGATGTGCGGCTGAATCAGTCCGTAGGATGCACATCTGGGGTCATATCCTTGAGATTGACCAATGAAATGAATGGACTTTTATTCATGAGCAGGCTTTGTGCCTAGCAGTGTGGGTCAACAGCCAGAGGTTAGCTACCACTTCTATGTTGTACTAGCAGGGGTTCGGCATTTGTTGCCAACTATATGATGTAGGCTCTTGTCTTGTGTAATCCTAGCTAATAAAAGAGAAAGATAATGAAAGAATGAAAGATAATGAACATGTTAAAGAAATGTCATCAGTCAATTTGATTGTTATGTATGATGGATGTGTGTTCACCAAAAGAAGTTTCCAAAATAAATGGATATTTTCTATATTATTATAAAAGTAGAACTCACTCAGCAACGCTGACTTTATATGCATATCAGTTGACAGGTAATGATGTTGCTGAGGATGGCACGACTGGCATCCATGTTTATGCAAAAATGATGTTTTTATCTTGAAATATAATCTTAATGTTTTGAACTTAATAACAACTATGTATTTGTTGGCAAAGTATATTTATTAATGTATGTAATGGATTTTTTAAAGTATTCCACTGCAATGTTTTCATATATCAGTATATTCTATTATGTATTGCGTTATGAACAACCAACTGTGAGGCTTCCGGGGAACGGGGCCTTTTCAAACCCTCAATATTTAAATTTCCAACCCTAAACCCATTTATTTAACTAAATCTTTCTAGGTTTAACTAAACAATATTCTAATAATATTATTTGCTGATTAGCTTCACATCGGATAAATTTTAGGGCGTTACACTCCGCATCGATTTATGTTTTTAAACATTAATATAATAAATTAATCTTTATTTTTAACCATAGCTTTTCATTTATTTATTTTCATAAATATATTACTATTTCAATATAATAAAATATGAATTGCTTAATATTTATATGCAGGTCAGTGTATTTTGTTGGATTTGATTGATATATTTTGGAAGAAACTTGATTTTTCACAACTAACACATGAAGAAAGTGATGATATTACTTGTGACATTAAAACTTAAGTGATTTGAAAATGCCTTTAACAAGCTATCTAAGCTGAGAAAATAATTTTTTTTGGAAAAGCTAAAGGAAAGTTACGATCCAATCATACCTTTAGTTGAAGAACCTGTTGTGAAGAAAAATTCTCGTGGATGACCAAGCTTGAAGAAACAACACCAAAAAATTCGAGCCGATCCCATTAGCCAATATCCTTGTAAACGTAAATGTTCAACCATATCAAATGTTGTTGAATTTAATTTTATGGACTTGAAACCATCAACACCAAGACCTAGTTGCTCAACCAAGTCAAATGTTGTTAAATTTTTATTTTATAGATGAGAAGTTCTCACCGCCAATAGCTAGTTCTTACACGATCTGTTTTGACCCATTAATGAAAGAAATTCTAGATACTTTTCACCCATACATCACGCATATAGAAGATGTTAATCCTGATGGACATTGTGGATTTCGTTTAATTGCTTTATGTCTTGGGCTCAGAGAAGATCGATGGCCTGAAATTTGTCATCAACTTTTGGAGGAGCTACATCACATAAAAGATCTCTACAAGAATGTGTTTGGCACAGACTTTGATGAAATACATGAGCCATTGTCTTCCGTGGGAACGGGTAGGGCACCACGAAGAAAGTAGATAATTATGCCAGCCACAGGTGTACTAATTGCAAACCGGTTTAATGTTATCAGGTCATTACTTGAGCAAAAAAGGTTCAAGCACATGCTTCCCACTATGAAAAAGCCATGAAGAGATTGAAGACCATAGAGTGCTTACCATTACACATGTACATGGTGTGCATTATGTCAAGGTGCGATTAGAAGGAGACTATCCAATGCCGACTATTGTGACACTATGGAATCACTATAAACATCGGTGTGCAATGGGATGGCAATCCATGTAATGCGACGTCTTAACATAAGATATGATGACATATTGAAGTGATAGTGTAGATGTTATTGTGATACATAAGTAAAATCAATACGATTATTATTTTTTTTTAAATTAAGGGGAAAAGATGACAAGTTTAAAAACTTTTTTATAAGGAGGAGTATGGCATGTAGAAAGCGGGCGTTCCATTGATTATTATAAGAGTCTTTAAATAGTAATAAACGAACGATAACTCTTAACCTAGAATGTTGTTTCGGATTGAACTTTGGTCCATTATTTCCCCTCGATCATTGGATGTCCATCGAATGCTAGAAGAAAACATTGAAGGCCCAAAGTAGCTGTGTGAATGAATCAACGATCTGCAATGGCTTCTAACGCCCTCTCACGACTCGCGAACCTCCATCGTCACTTTCACATCACGAAATCAAGCACCAAGGTAACCAAGTCTCGCAAATCATCACAACATGTATGATCCCCCTGTTGCTCCTCATACTTTCTTCACTTATGTAATAATCATATGCCTTTTGCTTACAAGGGTGGTGGCAATGACAATGCCACTGTGGGGACTATTAAGATCTCTCAGGATGTCACGACGGCTTTAGCTAATGGCAAAGCGGTTGTTGCTCTGGAGTCCACTATTATCTCTCATGGTATTTGCACTTTCAGTTGTTTGTGTTTTGTGGTGGATGGGATCATAGGCTGTAATGATTGGGGTGGATTCTGTTTGGTAGGGATGCCCTTTCCTCAGAATCTGGAGACTGCGAAAGAGGTGGAGGCTATTGTGAGGGAAAAAGGAGCAGTTCCTGCTACAATTGCCATTCTGGAGGGCATACCATGCATAGGTCTGTTTGCTAATTATCATCATTATTATTTATTAATTTGATGATGATGATGATGATGATGATAATGATGTTTTTTTCATTTATATAATCGGGAAAACTGTTGTATGCTTTGGCTTCAATTTCGTCTTAAGTTGAAAATTTCATAGGTTTCCTTGTGCTGCGTAAGGGATGTCACTTGTATTTCAGGATTACTCGCTTGGGGCATTCATAATCGTGTTGTTATATATAAATTCGTTTCATTCTTCATGTTTTAGATCATTTCTATTTTAGTTCTTTAGTTTTGCAACACTTCCTTTACATGTAGGTCTTAGCAGTGAAGAACTGGAGAGGTTAGCTAAGCTAGGAACCAACGCTCGAAAGGTATCTCGAAGGGACATTGCGCATGTTGTGAGTATCTATCTCCTTGAGTCCTTGTTTATATATGCTAGTGGCCTATAGCTAACCAGTTTACTTATGAATAGACCATTTTGGAGTATGTTCATCTCTTAATGGGTCAAAGGAGTAAGATGAATGCATAAAACCTAAAATCATTTTTTTCAAAAATCCGGATATCATTTAACACACTAATTTTTTTTAATTAAAGACCATGGTTTTAAAAAACGGTTGAGGCGTGAGCCTCGAGGCGAGGCGCCCAGAAAACGAGTCTAAGGCGGCGCCTCAGGGGGTTATTTTGTACGTGCGCCTCATATGGCTGAGGCGGTGAGAAAGGCTGCGCCTCAGGTTCGCCTCAGGGGGTTTTACTGTTTGCTTTTGATGTTTTAGACTCTTTGTGTTAGTTTCAAACATTCCATGTCTTTTTAATGTGTGTTTTTGATGTTTTTGATGAATCCGATGATGAAATTAGTCTGTATTTTATTTTTTATAAGATATGTAATTTTTATATTTATTTTTTAATTCCGCCTCGGGCTTATGCCTCGGTTCGCCTCGAGGCTTACGCCTCATGAGGCGAAGGGAAAACGCCTCGAGGCTCGATTCCGTACTTTTAAACCTTGTTAAAGACTACAGACAAAAGATTTTTTCAAGTCAATTCAAATGATTAAACTCAATTATGTGAAATATAGCAACTGGGACTTGCATAAAAGTCAACTCACAAAGTGGTACTTGGTCTATTATATAAGGCAACTTGGGTCAAACTCAATAAATTTATGTAACTGTCACACTTGACTTGTTAGGTGGCTACAAGAAGTAGCGGTGGAACTACCGTGTCTGCAACCATGATCTTTGCTTCCATGGTACGTGATTTCTTGATGGGGTTTCTTAATTCGGCTAATACATTATGATTACATGTGGCAAATTAGGTGGGTTGGGTAATGAGTCAAAAAAATTTGTTGGTTCTCTTTTAGAATTAGTGTTGATGTGAGTAAATTTTTTTTTGTTAATTTCAAAGATAACTGTATTTTATAATAAAATGATTGAGGATGTCTTTGGCATTAACATTTTTGACATGCTTCTTCTTTTTAGCTATTTTTAATCTACCCTTTTGGCCTGATTAATTAGTAATTGGATTGAACATACTACCTACTTTTGCTTCTTGTTTTACAATAAGATGGGATGTCAGAAAGTTAGTGGTTTGAAAATACCACCTACTTTTGGTTTGTATAAATGAGTAGAATTAAACATATGCACTAAGACCTTATAGCTCTAAGATTGTGATAAAAACAAGTGGAAACTGTAACAAATGAATAAAATGTTAAGAGATGTGTAGACGTTGATACTGTCCCAGTGGCATGGAATTTCAACCCTATTGGTAATCCTTACCCTAATATGATATCAATTATGACATTAGCACATACTATACCACATTATATTATAGTATATGACAACAAGTTATTAGATATGAATAAATTAACATTATTCCACACCTTTTCCTCAAGTGTAGTAGAATTTTGAATTGTAATTTCGTCCCTTTTCGTTTTGGTTCATAATAAAGAAACTTCCAAAGACAAATAAACTTGCTTGATTCCTTCATTTGTCTAAGCTTAGAAGACTTTGGTCGGTGCAACCGTAAACCTCTTCCCGCTTTGGTTGACTTTCTACCACTTAACCTCTACTCATTCCATCTGTACTTTTACCAATTTGAAATGCTCCTCTTTATGGTTTGTAGACATAACTTGTTAAGGAAAACAATTATTTTATGGTGTCAACATTGTTTTCCAAGAATACAATCTTGCTTCAAGTTAGGAAGGATAAAGCTTCATTTTAATTTTATTGTAGGACTTTTCAATTTCATTTTGTGTTAAGCATTGATAAAGTAATTCAATATTATTAGAGACTTGGTTTGCAAAGATATCATGGAAATAGAGATCTAAGGATAGATTATTGTTGGAATGACAAGGGTATGGATTGATTATTCTTAACACGCGGTTATGGGAGCAACCTGCTCAGCCTTTTTATTAATAAAAACGTTTAAGAATTACAATGACCCTGACCTAACTTATATTCTAAGCTAACCAGCTAAACAAGAAAATTATTAAAGAGTTGCACTACTACTCAAATACTTCAATCTGTTTGAATCTACTCCTTTATTCTCTCCTTGGGATAATCCTCAAAGATAATCAGAATTATCCCTTCAGATATATATTTTTATAAGACGTAATTACGTACTTCAGAAAATTATTAAATAGTTACTGATAAAGGTCCACCCTTAAAAGTATATTCAAGAAGGAAGAATCAAATCACAGCTGCAAAAATGGGGCAATTGAATTCTATCTTTGGAAACCAGCTGAATCCTCTCGATCAAATCACTGGATGATTCTCTGCGGTGATTAGGGCATAAATTTCTGGCCTTAATTCTAGTATTTTAATAGTATAAATAAGAGGCTAGTGTTTTATGATTAGGCATTGAGATTGTTTTTGATTTCCTTGTTCTTGTAACCGGAGACCGTACCTCTCGAATCGGGTCACTATCCTCTGTTTCTAATAAGAATCTAGCCTATTTTCATCTTCATAAACTTTGTATCTATCATTTGGTTCCATTGCCGGGAAACGAAATGGTGCAAACCCGGAATAACTCGAACGACAGCAGTAACCCAACCGAAGCAATTGCCGTTCAGTTGGCTTCCATAGCAGCAAAATTGGAGTCGATTGATAGGCTAAAAGAGGATATAGCAGCTCAGAGGCAGGAGATTGCAGCTTTAAAGGCAAGAGATCGTTCTCAAGGAAGCAAGAGTGATGAAAGGGATGATTCCTGGAGGGGTCAACAACCATATAGGCCCTATAACAAAATCGAATTCCCGACTTTTAGCGGAGGAGACCCTCGTGGATGGTTGTTGAAAGCCGAAAAATATTTCAGGTATTATCAAATATCTGATGATGAGAAGGTTGAAGTGGCTTCAATGCACTTAGAGGGTGATGCCTTGGATCTTTACTCTTGGTTATCTAACGACCAACCCATCACTTTTTGGGAAGAATTGACCCACGCGCTTACCAAAAATTTCGGTCCGGCCGAGTTCCAAAACCGGATGAATTTCTGTGTAGTATCAAACAAACTGCTTCGGTTCAAGAATACCGGCAGGAGTTCGCTAAGAGATCCTCTCGGGTCTCAAATTGGCCCGATCATTGTCTCTTAGGGGTATTCTTGAACGGTCTGAGAGATGAGTTGAAGACCGATGTAAGGATTCACAAGCCACGAACAGTTTACAGTGCTATGAGCCTTGCGTTGGAGTTTGAATCTAAACTCTCTTTGCACCGGCCAGGAAAAAGCACTTCTTGGACCTCAAGTTCAAAACATCCTCAATCAGATCCCATGACCAAACCACCACCCTTCACTCCGAACCCAACATCATCCCAATCAAAAAACACCTCACGTGTTTATGACACGGAAAAACAAAACCGGTTCTTGAAAGGAGAATGTTTCAGATGCGGTGACAAATACGGACCTGGTCATCGGTGTAAGACTGGTACCCTTAAGGTGTTAGAAGCGGAGGAGAATATGGGGGAGCATCACGTAACAGAGCTTCCTAATTCTGATTCTGAAGAGGAAGAAACAACTGAGATCAGTCTACACGCTATCCTAGGGAAACCACACCCTACGACAATGAAGGTCAAAGGTAATTTGCATTCTACTGAAGTTTTAATTTTAATTGATGGGGGTTCCACGCATAATTTTATTTCGGATGTCTTGGTGAGTGAACTCAAACTGGCGCCCCAACCAGTGGCACCATTTGGTGTCCAAATCGGTAACGGAGATGTGATTCGATGCAGCAACATTTGCAAAAATCTTCCTATACCGGTCCATGAACTTTAGATTACTCAAGATTTCCATCCATTTTCTCTTGGTGGGGCTGACCTTGTTTTGGGTGTCCAATGGTTAGCCACATTAAATACAGTACAGGCTAATTGGAAGGAGATGTTCATGATCTTTACGATTAATGGGAAGCAACGCAAGTTACAAGGTGTCACATCCGGTCCCCAAAAATCGTCTAGCTTTCAACATCTAGCTATTGAACCAGACAACCTACCCAGATACCAGCCCCACTGCAGCCTGTTGTCACAAAATATACGGCTGTTTTTGAAGAGCCTCAGGACCTACCCCCGGTTAGATCACAAGACCATTCAATCCCTCTTTTACCAAGTTCAACTCCACCTAATATTCGCCCTTACCGATACCCCCATTCCAGAAAACTGAGATAGAAAAGCAAGTAGAACAGCTGTTGGCCGCCGGCTTCATACAACCAAGTACAAGTCCGTTCTCTAGTCCGGTCTTACTAGTGAAGAAGAAGGACAATACGTGGCGAATGTGCATCGATTACCGGGCCCTTAACAAAATAACGATAGCCGACAAATACCCTATACCTAACATTGACGAGCTACTTGATGAATTATATGGGGCAAGGGTATTTTCAAAACTCGATTTACGATCAGGGTACTATCAAATCAGAGTTACTGCACAGGATGTCGAAAAAACAGCTTTTAGGACCCATTCGGGTCACTACGAATTCAAAGTTATGCCTTTTGGCTTAACTAATGCTCCCTCCACGTTTCAGGCTGTTATGAACGATTTATTTCGCCCTTATTTACGACGTTTTATACTTGTGTTCTTTGATGACATTTTAATTTACAGTTCAAGTATGGAGCAACACAAGTCCCATCTAGAACAGACCTTGAAACTACTCCATGATAACCGATTTTTTGCCAAATTTTCGAAGTGCTGCTTTGGGCAAGAACGAGTTTTGTTTTTGGGTCATGTAATCAGTTCGGAAGGGGTTAGTGTGGAAAAAGAAAAGATTTCAGCAGTGGAATCATGGCCCATACCCTCGACTGTAAAACAAGTAAGGGTTTTCTCGGGCTAACAGGGTATTATAGGCGCTTTGTCCGTAATTACGGACTTATAGCCCGACCCCTCACTGCTCTAACCAAGAAGGACGGGTTTACTTGGTCAGAAGCAGCCCTTAAGGCCTTCAATGACCTGAAACAGGCGCTGCTAACTACACCAGTTTTGAGGTTGCCAGATTTCTCTAAACCCTTTGTTATAGAGTGTGATGCATCGTCAGAGGGAGTAGGGGCGATACTATCACAAGAGGACCATCCCGTGGCCTATTTCAGTAAGGGATTTTCTCCATCAAACCGATTTAAATGAGCTTATGACAGGGAACTGTTAGCACTAGTCCTCGCTGTTCAAAAATGGAGCCATTACTTGCTTGGTCGGCACTTTATCATCCGCACCGATCACTATACCCTTAAGTTCTTATTAGAACAACGCATCACCACTACAGAACAACAAAGGCTTCTGTTAAAACTCATGCCCTATGATTTTTCAATTATTCATAAGGCTGGAAAAGAGAACAAGGGGGCTGATGCCCTGTCTCGACGACCCCACTTAGGAGAATTACTAACACTTATCATCCCTTTTTGTGTTGAGATAGCTGACATCAAAGCGGGGTTGCAAACTGACCCCTTCACTAGCGATCTAATGGAGAAGTTGCAGAAAGATCCTTCATCCGCTCCTGAATTCTCACGGGTGGATCAACTGTTGTTTCATCATGGACGGATGGTGATCCCCGAGATACACGATCTCAGGCTCAAGCTTTTACAAGAAGCACATGACACCCCAACTGGTGGTCATGGAGGTTTTTTAAAAACCTGCAAACGACTCACTTCTCATTACTATTGGCCTAAGATGAAACATTTTGTCAGGGAGTTTGTCCAACAATGTGTAATATGTCAGCAACAAAAGTACCAGACGTTGGCTCCCGCGGGATTACTTCAGCCTCTACCCATCCCTGATCAGATTTGGGAGGATGTTTCTATGGATTTTATTGTTGGTTTGCCGCTATCTAGTGGTTTCGATACAATTTTAGTTGTGGTGGATCGTTTAAGTAAATATGCCCACTTCATTTGCTTAGCTCATCCTTACACAGCTAAAGGAGTAGCAGCGGTTTTTTGCAAGGAAATAGTTAGGTTGCATGGCTTTCCCCGTTCCATCGTTTCTGATCGAGATGTTATCTTCCTCAGCAACTTTTGGCAAGAAATGTTCCGATTAAGCCAGACAAAATTAAAGCTGAGTACAAGTTACCATCCACAAACGGATGGTCAAACCGAAGTTCTGAATCGCTGCCTAGAAGCTTACCTACGTTGCTTTGCCAGTGAACAACCACGCAAATGGAGTACGTACTTACCATGGGCAGAATATTCATATAATACCGGGTACCACACTGCCACCGGTACCACCCCTTTCTTTGTTGTGTATGGCCGGGAACCTCCCTCATTGCTCCCCTATGTCGCAGGAGAAACAAAAAACGCAGAGCTGGAACAGCAGTTAGTCACTCGAGATGATATGATAAAGCTTCTTCGTCACAACCTCCAAAAGGCCCAAGACAGAATGAGAAACCAAGCAAATCAGAAACGACGGGGAACTCACATTCCAGGTTGGTGATTATGTGTTCTTGAAAATTCAACCATATCGCCAAAAGACTTTGGCTAAACGTCGATATGAGAAGCTGTCCCCAAGGTTTTTTGGGCCATATCGTATTAAACGAGCAGTGGGTCCAGTCGCTTATGAGCTGGAATTACCACCTGAAGCTAGAATCCATCCGGTATTTCATATTTCGATGCTTAAACCTGCTCGTGGCTCTTTTTCTTCAGCACCAACTACCCCATTACCCGTCACCAAAGACTGGGAAATTGATCTCCAACCTCACTCGGTCATTTCTCATCGATGGGTCCTTGAAGCGGGCCAGCCTGTCCTAGAATTATTGATTTCATGGTGTAATCGCCCTATAGAAGAGTCCACGTGGGAAACCTATGATTTAGTGGCTGAGCAATTTCCTGCATTCCGCCTTGAGGACAAGACGTTTTACCGGGAGGGAAGTAATGATAAAGGTCCACCCTTGAAAGTATATTCAAGAAGGAAGAATCAAATCACAGCTGCAAAAATGGGGCAATTGAATTCTATCTTTGGAAACCAGCTGAATCCTCTCGATCAAATCACTGGATGATTCTCTGCGGTGATTAGGGCATAAATTTCTGGCCTTAATTCTAGTATTTTAATAGTATAAATAAGAGGCTAGTGTTTTATGATTAGGCATTGAGATTGTTTTTGATTTCCTTGTTCTTGTAACCGGAGACCGTACCCCTCTCGAATCGGGTCACTATCCTCTGTTTCTAATAAGAATCTAGCCTATTTTCATCTTCATAAACTTTGTATCTATCAGTTACACTACTACTCAAATACTAAAATCTGTTTGAATCTACTCCTTTATTCTCTCCTTGGGATAATCCTCAAAGATAATCAGAATTATCCCTTCAGTTATATATTCTCATAATATGTACGCCTGAACATAAAAAGTAAAATTAAGATATTATCTTTATTCTTTACTTTATATTAAAGAGACGTGTCAAGACACAGTGAAGCTGGGTTGCTGTGAAACACTTTAGTCTGAATTTTGAAGTTTTGCTTTTATAACTAAACAGACCGTCGAATATCAAAAATCATAATATAATGATTTTGGAGGTTTTATGCGTTAAAATTACACGACGTGTTTCCTTGTAAGCTAATTTTTATTTTATTTTATCCATTTGACCAATTGACCCCTTAGTATTGTAACGTAACCTGAATCAACCCACTCATGAGTAAATGGTTTGAAAATGCCAACTCTACTTTAAATAATTGACTATCAAAAGTGAACTTTAATTTTTGGATGGTTATGGTCTAAAATAAGGAAATCAAAACATAACAGACATTAGCATGCTTGATAGGAGTAAAATTTATTTATACAATACAATTAATTTGGTATAAAGTTCTTGTAGTCGTCATTGCCTCCCTATATGCTTGCATTACCCACCTGCAAATTATCTCAGGTTGGCATATCTATCTTTGTGACTGGAGGCATCGGAGGAGTTCACAAACATGGAGAAAGCAGTAAGCATTCTGACATATATGTGTGTGTGTATTTTATGCCAGATATATTTTGTTCTAAGTTAAAATTTTTTAATGGGAACCTTCATAGTTTTCAGCTCGTCTTCTTTACCACTTATGGTCACCAAGGAACATATACCTTGGTCCCAGAACAGGACTATAACCCAATGTTACAGGTGGCAAAATGGGCAGGCTCTGGTTGGTAGGTTGGATAATATGTCAAAGTGGGTTTTCTTCAAAACGTGGTTTTGGGTATGAGTTGGATTGACATGAAGCGTTTTTTGTTCCATTTCTGAAGTTCTTGTAAATAATCGGTGTCTCATTTATAATTAGAATTAACATTTTTTGATAATAACCTGAATTTTAGAATAAATTGCTTTATGGGGTTTTATTCATTAATATGCACTTTGGGTGTCTTTCAACCCCCTTTTGACTGGTTAGCGATAACGCATACAAAAATCGCTTAATTCATAAGTAAATGGGTCGAAGCTGCCACCTCTACTGGCTTGCGTTATGAAAGATGTCGGTTATTATTTTATGCTCTCTACGTTTATTAGTTTTTGTGTTTTGATTTTGTTTGTTTGTTGAGATTATGAACTCCCTTTATCCTGAAAGGAGATTCCACTTTAATTTAGACAAGCAACTTAACATATTTCAGTTTCGGAAAAAAATTGAGGATTTAAGGAAATGAGTCACTATCCATTCTTTTAAATTGTAAGGGTAACTTAGGAACAGTTAATGTCAAAGTTTGGAACGGAATAGTTTGTTTTTCAGTGGACTCCCTCGTTGGAGAATATTATTAAAGAATATCTCTGTCTGAAAGCTAACAGATTATCACTATATATAAAGCTCTTTTCCATTTTCAAGTGAAACTTCCTGGGATACCTGTACATGTTGGTTCTCTTCATTCAAACTGTTTCCATATGCATATAGAGCTATTTAAATAAATTATGCATAATTATACATAGATACACATACATTAATACACACATACATATAACTCTTAATCTAAACCATCAACCTCCTATATTGCTAAGTTCGATTATGACGCTAGTAATTTAAATTTATATAATCACACTTAATACTAATGACTTATAAAATAAAAAAGGACAAAAAGTGATTTGTTGCCTGGTACAACCCAACCCTATGAGTTCATAATTCATACATGTGCTTGTATCCAATAACTGGTTGGGTTGTTGCTGATTCTTAAATTATTTCAGCTATGGACATATCATGTGACCTAACTGAGCTTGGAAGAACTCCTATAACTGTAGTATCAGCTGGTGTAAAGTCGATATTAGATATTCCCAGAACCCTTGAGTATTTGGTATGTTCTTTCTCTCACTAATCACTATAATAAATTTGGCAGTCATTTAACTGTAGTTTTCCAATGCTACAGGAAACTCAAGGAGTGTCTGTTGTTTCTTACCAGACTGATGATTTTCCTGCTTTTTTTACTGAAAAAAGCGGTTGCAAGGTATGCAACTCAATGCTGTTTTAGCTAAGGAGCAATTTGATTCCTTTACCTGTACACGGGTTGATTCGGACTTTAGTTAACTGATGGGGAAATGGGTCAAACGAAAGTAACCATTGACATAATTAAGCAACGTTCTAAATTGTTTCATTGAAAAAAACCGAATTACAATTGTAATAATAGTTTTTATAATTGTACTTTATATTAGCAACTTATGAAGTTCAGGAAAAATAAAAAAGTGTTAACTCTCTTGAAAATTTTGCTCATTTTGACCGTTACCAACCTGCATGACCCGCCTATCTTGCCACGTACAGTTTACATCATGCACCTCATTCCGGATATACCTTGGTATTTGATGATGATAATTTAGTTATTAAAAAAGATGACATGTTGATCATTTGTACAAAAGTGACATGTTTACTTGATAGTACCCTTCCCTTCTCTAAGAGATGCATTTCATGAATGACAAATCAGGCACCATGCAAACTGGATTCACCTGAGGACTGTGCTCGCCTAATTGGCAAGTATCATCGAACTTTTTTTCCGTTCTTCATTGGAGTCATTAAATTGAAGGTAAACAATAATACGGTTGTTTAATATCTCGTTGATGACACAGAGGTCAACAGGAAACTTGATCTTAAATCCGGTATATTGATAGCAATTCCTATACCAAAAGAACATTCTGTTTCTGGTAACATTATAGAGTCTGCTATACAAACAGCACTGCGAGAAGCTAGGTATGACCCCTAATGTCTAATAAATAGTATTTTTACTTTACTTTCTTATGTATGCATGTAATTGATTAGCATATAACTTGGAGCAGTGATAAGGGCATAACAGGCAGCGCTGAAACGCCTTACTTACTTTCGCGAGTGAATGAACTGACAGGAGGAGCATCTCTCGAGTCAAGTATCCACTATCAAATCTAGCAATTGTTCTTGACTTGGGTAGGGTAGGGTTGGGAATGCCCTTCATTAAACTTGAACCAATATGACTAGAAGCAACTCATGGGGTCATGAAAACAGCTTTCCCAGACCAAAGACCCTTGCTCCCTCTATCAGTAGAGGTGCATCAAAACAGGTTCTCGTCTGTTTGGCTTGGGTTGACCCGTGTCAACTTTTTATGAATAATTATTGGGTTTACTATGATTACATAAAATCTAGTTTCACAATAATAATATAAACCTTTAAAAAATGATTTGAGATTGTGTGTAAATTACTTTGTGACAAGTAAATAGGTTAAAAAAATCTGCATGACCCTGTTCATGCTTCTTCATCTTGTCAGATTCATAATTGCTGGAAGAAATGAAAAATCTGAATGAAGATATGTTTTTGGAGTAGTTCCCAAAAGTGTAAATTACTTTGTGTTCTTAACACGGTATAGACATTGCACTTGTGAAGAACAATGCCGCCCTTGGTGCTCAGATTGCTGTTTGTCTTGCTCAGATCCCAGACCATGGGTCATCATCATAAAGGTTTGTGTTTACCTCTAGTCTTATTTTCTGATAATATCTGGATTCTGGGCCAAGGTTCACTTGACTGAGGTAACTTGGTGGAATGATAATATTAGAGCTAGCATAACGGGCGGGTTGTTCTAAAGGTACTTAGTGATTACAAAACCTAATATTTAAATAACATGTCAAAACATCTTTCAACAAAATAATCAAACTCTTAATAAAATAATTAGGAGGGTATTATGCAATAAAATACACTTTGGGAGACTCCATGGCATGGGCTAGTTTTTATCTTTACTACTGCATAACTGTTGAAATAAAACAAACCTGGATCAACCGACTTTCACAAATAAATGGTTCGACACCTGCATGTTTGTATCTGTACAGAAGAACCTGTAAACTTGGAAATGTGAATATAACATTCTTCATTTGGCGTGGCCAGGATGAGGATCAAGAGTGGGAGCGGGTCACTTGATATTGTTATATTTTTGTTTACCTTGATAACTTTTCTACCACTAAGATGTCGCATACCTGCTTACATAATTGTTTAAGTTCATTTGATTTGAAGTTCGTAATTTTACTGATAAGAATGACGATTGGGAGATGTTTTGAGATCTTTCTTTTCTGCTTGTGTAAAGTTATTATAATTGCTTGCAAAAATATCTTTAGATGTGATTTCAAATTACTCAAGTTAGTGCCTTTTTCAAATAAAATATTTGATTCCAAGTGCTGAAATGAATTCAACTCTTCAAAAGCTGGTAGAGTTCCAATCAACAAACAATTAACCGTTGTATTTAATTAAAGCATTTTTTCTCTTATAATTTTGATTTTGAAAGATATCTTAATGTAAAAAGGAAAGGATTGATATGATCTAAGACGCGAGTAGGCTCAGCTAGGTGACCAAGTTAGTTAATGTTGGTAATGATGTAATATGCAGCTAACAGTGGTTAGTTAGAGTTCATGTAATTTGAATTGTGACTACTTTTCCCTCCATCATTATAACCATTCAATTAATCATTTCAAAAGCTAATTCAATTCCAATTTCTTGTTGATAAGCTTGGTGTTGATCAGTGAATCGTCGATCTCAATCATCTTATTTTGTAGACTGTCAGTTTTCTTTTTATAATACTAATCTAGTAGGCCACAATTTGTCACATATATTTAATTTTTGAAAATTTTGAAAAGCAAAGAGGTATTTTGATCTCTTTTAACTTTTTTTTAATATATTTATAACAACTTCCCCCTCTTTATAAACCATCATAATTTTTTTCAAGGTTTGTTTTTTTTTAAATTATACCTTAAAACAAACTTTTTTATACTTAATTAGAGTATAGCCTTGCCAATTTAAAAAAAAATAAATTGTTGCAATCGTTTTAACACGTGTAAACTAGAGGTGTTTTAAAACAGAAATCCTTTTACACATGGGCGAAACATGCAAATTCATTTATATTTCAAACAACCTATAAATTTAAACTTTATTTACTTTCAGATTTAACAAATTTTTACAAAATTATATATATAATCAAAATGATATGCATATTTATAAATGATAAGAGGATATTTATTACACGAAAAAACTGTGACAACTCCGGTTTTTAGGCCTAGAATTTTTTTTTAGAAACTATATTAGGCCATGTAATAACACCAAACTTTGTCTAGGGAGCCATGAAATGGGCCCAACAACATTGAGCTTAGGCCCACGTCAATACACACTCCTAAATGGGCTTTGGCCCATCAAACCCTAATTGGGCCATTAGGCCACAAAACTTAATGGGCTTGACCCACCAAACCAATATGGGCCAATGTGCCATCGTATGATCATGAGGCATGGTGAACCGACCAAATGGGCCCCGGGCCCGATACCTTAGAGACGGAAGTTACTAAGGTGTTTGTTTTTTCTGCAGCAAAATGTCTGTAGTCTGCGGACCACATCTGCAGACATCTGCAGGAAAAGAGGTGGACCAAACCTCTGCAGTATGCAACAAGAAGAGTGTCTGTTTTTTAACGTTTGTAGACAGCTAAAATCAACTGGTGGTGGTATACGACGGTGCTGGACGGTGGTGGTGATGGTAGATGGTAGGTGGTGGTGGACGGTGGGTGGTGGTGGTGGCGAACGGTGGATGGAGGTGGACGGTGGTGGTGCGGACGGTGGTGGTGGAGGTGGACGGTGGTGGTGGTGGACGGTAGTGGTGGACATGGGTGGTGGTAGGTGATGCCACTGGCAGCATTGCTAGGAAACCTTCTCCCAGTCCTCTTGTAGAACTTCTGCGCTCTGTGAGTGAGAAGAGCCATTTGTTGAAATATCTCCATGTACTCCAGATCAACTGGATGGATACAGTCTAGGTCTTCAAGAGTGAAGAGAAAGTTGCCTGTACTTTCTTCAGTGAAGACAAAAGCTTGAGAAGAACTTGTCTCTTGGAAGGGACTTCCTTGGATGTAGCTCTCTCTGGGTGTCTTTGGGAAGGTGATGAAAGGACCCTTTTGTGAGGTTTCAGGGTAGCAGATGAGATGATGCTGTGGTTCTCTGCTATCCTTTTCAACCACATAAAGGGCTGAACTCTGGTGAGTGTTGGAGCTACCAGATGAATTTTGCATATTCATATCCATCTGGTATCCACTGAGTATCCCATACAACTCAGTGAGAGTAAGGGTCTTGAGGTTTTCAGTCCTCTTAATGTCCACACAGTAGTGTGTCCATTGTCTTGGAAGAGAGGACATGAACTTCCTAACAATATCCCTGTTCTCAATAGTTACCCCAACATCAACCAGAGTATCCACAATCTCAACATACCTGAAGTATTGTTGAGTCATGGTTTCACCTGTCTTGAAGGTGAAATTTTCAAACTACTGCTTTAGGAGATCCTTCTTGTTCTCCTTGGCTTCATTTGAACCCTCATACATCAGTTTCAGTGCATCCCATAGCTGTTTAGCGGTCTTGCACTTCTTGAAACCTCTATAGATGGAGTTTGGAAGAGCAGTTTAGAGGGCTGTCATGGCTTTCTGATCAATGTCAATTCTTTTCCAGTCTTCATTCAGAAAAGTCAGCCCTCTCCTTTGGTATCATGCCACCACCAGTAGCAGCTGAAGAGGTGCATGGTACATGAGGTCCATTGACAACAGACTCCCACATCCTGGAATCTTGAGACATGATAAAGCCTTCCATTCTTTGACACCAAGTGTCAAAATCCTCAGGAGTGATCAGCGGGGACTTTGTCATAGTTCCAGTTTCCATATCAGCTTTGGAGATAGCTGCCATTTGAAGAGATAAGTGATGTGTGTAACTAAGAGGATTTCAAGATGGTGAGATCTTACAATCAAGAGCCTGGAATGCTCTGATACCAAATGCAGGACCGTTAAAGGGTACTTAAGCTTTCACTTAATTAACACACTTAGGAGGATCTTAAGATCACTTAACAATTCAAATAGGGAACTGTGAACTTTTACTGAAGATACAAGACAAACACAAGTAAAAGCAAGAGCAAGAACACAAGATAAAATTTTCAAGGAAGTTGTATATTGCTTCTCTAGTTCTATTACAAGTGTTGTACAAGTATATGTTGAATACAAGAACCGGAGACTACTTATACTACATCCTACAACTGTCAATATGCAAAAAGACAGTTGGAAGTGACTAATCTAGACAACAAGATCAGCCTAAAGTCAAAAGGCAGATTGCCTTTTGACTAGTGACTATGACAAGCCATAGCTCACTGACTTTCCTATTACAAAAAGCCAAGAAGGAACAAAAACAGAAACTTGCAGGCGAAGACCTTATCTACTTTATCATAAAGTATGGAAGTTTCACCAACTAGTGATAGCAGATGAACTACCAAAGCATGCAATGAAAAGTAGGTTGCTTTATGATAAAGTTGATGGAAAATGTATCTTTTCTCTCTCTTCAGAAGAAAATCAGTCTTGTCTTTAAACAGCTTTGGAAGACTTTGTCTTGAGAGCTTCGGAAGACTTCATCTTTTACCTACGAAAGAGTTGAGTCTTTGGCTTTGGAAGACTTTACACTTAGAATATTTTTCAAGCTCAGTGTAAAGCTTCCGCAGTAGTTTCTTCTGAACTTTGGCTTCGGAAGATTTTACACTTAGCATTTTTCTTAAGTGTGTAAAACTTCCGAAGCTAGTTCACCTTTGTTCCGAAGTGCATGTTGGAAGACTTGGTTGTTTTGGTGTCTTTTGGTTGCATCAGCCTCTTAACTTCAGAGGTTCCTACAGGTCACCTAACCACATTTAGGGAACTTGTATGTTTGAGGTGGACTTAACATATTTGTGGGATAAAGGTCACCTAACCACCTGTATGTGTAAACTCACACGTGTGTGTAAGTAGGACGACTTGAGTTGGAAACCATGTGAATAGGGTCACCGAAGCATGGCTTACAATGGTGTTGATGGGATTAAACATGCCTACTAAACATAAAGATATTTAACCGATCCCATAAAACTAGAAGTTGCAAAGGGTTGCAATTGTCAAAAGTTGACTACCTTGTTAATTTAAATAATGGGATAAAGGTCACCTAACCATTATTTAAATGTAACGTTGGATTCTAAATTTTAATTATTAATTGTCTATGAGACATGAAAGGGTATTAAGAATTAAAATTTCATTTTTGTAAATACTAAAATTGAACTTTGTTAATATTGTAGAAATGGCCGCAAACAACAACGCTACCTCCCTACCGTCCATAACCTGTCACTGAGAACTATCCCGGAAAAGGATCGTCTCAACCATAATAATTTCATGGTTTGGTTTCGAAACTTGAGAATTGTTCTCAAGCAAGAAAAGAAATCATATGTGTTGGAAGATCCTATTCCCGATGAACCCAACATTGATGATGTTGATGCCTACGATGATTGGGTTAAGCACACTGAGGATTCTATGCAAGTTTCTTGCCTCATGTTGGGAACCATGATTCCCGAGCTTCAAAAGGATTTTGAACATCACGGGGCATACTACATGATTACCCAGTTGAAGGAAATGTTCCTTTAACAAGCGAGGGTAGAGCGCTTCGAAACGGTTCGAGCGCTTCATGCATGTCGAATGGAAGAAACCTAATCGGTGTCATCTTATGTGATGAAGATGAAAAGCCACATTGATCGCCTCAAAAGGCTGAATTGTCCCATCTCAAAAGAGTTGGCCACGGATTTCATCCTTAATGGTCTAACCAAGAAGTTTGAGACGTTTATCATGAATTATAACATGAATGGATGGGACAAGAGCATTGGGGAACTTCATGTAATGCTCAAAACAGCCAAAGCAGCGATGGGTAAAATGGTTTTACCAGTTCTCACAATCAATGAGGGTGGCAACAAGAAAAGGCATCACCCCGAACCCAAGGCAAATGTTGCCAGAGGCAAGGGATACGTCAAAGGGAAAGGTAAGGGAAAGACTAAAGCGGGAACCCCAAAACCGAGGCTTAAGAAGCCAAAGGTTACGGAGAACGATCCATGCTTTAAGTGTGGTGAGATAGGACATTGGAAGAGGAATTGTCCGATCTATCTCAAAGAGTTGAAAAACAAGAGGGATGCTGGGAAGACCTCAGGTACAACTTTCATGATCCATATTAAACTTAATGTTATTTCTTCAAACATATGGGTATTGGATACCGGATGTGGAACTCATATTTGTAATTTGTTGTAGGGGTTCAAAAGAAATAAGCATTTTAAGAAGGGGGATACTAGTCTCTACATGGGCAACAGAGCAAAGGTTGATGTCGAAGCCCAAGGAGACTATATCTTGAAGCTTCTAAGTGGTTTGGAAGTCATTTTGAAGAATATTTTGTATGCTCCTAGTTTGACTAGGAATATAATTTCTGTTTCCCTTCTGAAACAATATAGTTATGTATTAAAGTTTGTAAATGATGGTATTTGTGTTTTTATGGATGATATACTTTATTTTAAGGCTATGCCTTTTAATGGTATTTATGAATTGGTTCATGATGACTCATCCTTTAAAAACTCATTATACCAGTCGAGCACCAAGAAACTTAAAATGGGTTTAAGTGAATTATATCTTTGGCATTGTCGTCTTGGTCACATAAACAAGAATCGCATTCAAACACTTCAAAAGAATGGTCTTTTGGAAGCAAATGAAGAGGGTTCATTTGATAAGTATGAATCTTGTTTACAAGGAAAGATGACTAAGGAACCCTTTAGTGGGACTAACCAAAGGGCAAAAGATTTATTAGGAATCATACATTCGGATGTATGTGGTCCTTTTAAAGCAATGACAAGGAATGGTGAAAGATACTTCATTACCTTTATCGATGATTATAGTCGTTATGGTTATGTGTACTTGTTGAGACACAAAGATGAAGCTTTTGAAATGTTTAAAATCTTCAAGAATGAAGTAGAGAATCAACTCAACAAAATAATCAAAGTTCTTCGTTTGGAAAGAGGAGGTGAATACCTTAGTGATGCCTTTCAAGATCATCTTAGGAGTTATGGGATTGTCTCACAACTTGCTCCACCTGGAACACCACAACATAATGGTGTGTCTGAGAGGAGAAACCGCCCTATTGGATATGGTTCGATTTATGATGGCTAGAAGCACACTACCTCTATCATTTTGGGGTTTCGCATTGCTCTCCACGGCCCGTATTCTGAATATGGCCCCAACCAAGAAAGTGGATAAGACACCTTTTGAAATATGGCATAGAATGGTTCCATCGTTATCATATTTAAAAGTGTGGGGTTATGAAGCTTATGTTAAGCAGAACACCCTAAACAAGTTAGAAAGTCGATCCACTAAGTGTATCTTTGTAGGATATCCCAAAGACTTGATGGGATATTACTTCTACAATCCAACAAAGTAAAAGATATTTATTGCTCGAAAGGCTGAGTTTTTGGAAACTAAGTTCCTTATGGAAGGAACTACCGATAGAACAGTGGAACTTGATGAGGATCGAGAACCACAAGCCGATACACGTTTGGTTGATATTAGCAATCAACAAGAGGTTGTTGATAATGATCAAGTGGTTGATCAATACACACAAAACGTTCGCAGATCTGGTAGAACTAGCTATCCACCTGAAAGATATGGACTTTTCATGAATGGATGCTATGTAGTTGACTTGGATGAACTAACTACGTACCATGATGCAATGTCCAATTCGGATTATGACAAATGGCTTGAAGCCATGAACGTAGAGATGCAATCCATGTATGACAACCAAGTGTGGGAATTGGTTGTGCCACCGCTTAACTCCAAACCAGTTGCATGTAAGTGGGTTTTCAAGAAGAAAACTGATATGCATGGAAAAAGGTTTCACTCAAACTTAAGGGGTTGATTATGATGAAACCTTCTAGCTTGTGGCAATTCTAAAGTCAATTAGGATATTATTTGCCATAGCCGCATATTATGACTATGACATTTGGCAAATGGATGTCAAAACTGCTTTCCTTAATTGACATCTCGAAGAGAATGTCTATATGGTTCAGTCCGATGGTTTTGTCGATCCACAACATCCTAATAAAGTATGCAAGTTAAAGAAATCAATCTATGGATTGAAACAAGCATCGAGAAGTTGGAATCAACATTTTGATGAAGAGATCAAGAAATTTGGATTCATCAAGAACGCTGATGAAGCTTGTGTATATAAGAAAGCTAGTGGGAGCATCATCACATTCTTAGTATTGTATGTTGATGATATACTACTGTTTGGAAATGACATTCCAACCATGGAAGGTGTTAAAATCTGCCTTGGAAGTTGTTTTTTATTTAAAGATCTTGGTGAAGCCGCCTATATTTTGGTAATAAAGATCTATAGGGATAGATCAAGGCGGTTGATAGGTTTAAACCAAAGTGCATACATTGATAAAATCTTGAAAAGGTTCAAGATGAAGAACTCTAAGAAAGGTTTGGTACCTATTCAAAGAGGGACAATATTGAGTGCATCTCAATGTTCGAGCTCAAAGGATAAGCAAGAAAGGATGAAGGAAGTCCCATATGCATTGATTATAGGATCTATCATGTATGCAATGATATGCACTAGACCAAACATGTCATGTGCTTTAAGAATGATGAGTAGATATCAGCAGAATCCAGGAAATAACCATTGGATGGCTGTTAAGAGTATATTGAAATACCTTAGGAGGACTAAGGATATGTTTCTAATATACGGATCTGGTGAAGAGAAACTAGTTGTAAAGGGTTACACGGATGCGAGTTTCCAAACTGATCGAGATGATTCTCGATCACAATTGGGGTATGTTTTCATTATGAATGGAGGGGCAGTGTCCTGGAAGAGTTCAAAGAAGGATGTGGTAGCATTGTCCACTACAGAATCGAAATACATCGCTGCTTCATTGGCAGCACAAGAAGCTGCATGGTTAAATAAATTCATTGCCGATCTAGGGGTAGTCTCTACCATTCAAGATCCCCTAGTCATCTTTTGTGACAACGAGGGTGCGATTGCTCAAATCAAGGAACCCCGTGCACAACAAAAGACAAGGCACATTCAGCGGAGATTCAACTACATAAGGGATGAAATTGAAAAAGTAAAGATATGTATTCGCAAAGTTCACACCGATCAAAATATTGTGGATCCACTCACAAAGCTCCTTGAAAGGCCAAAGCATGAGAGTCATACTTGTGCCTTAGGACTTTGATATTCTAGTGATTGGATTTGATCTATTTAGTATCTAAACAATGGAACAATTGTTATTTTGACTCATATATATATAATTGTGATACTATGAGTTATGTTCCATTTTAGCATGTTTAGATCCATGAATATGTTTATTATTCTAAATGTCCTTAGTCGGTCATATTTGTGGGAACAAATATGAAGTAAGACCATTATGAACTTGGATTGGGGGATATTCATAAGGTATGAATATAGAACAAAAGGTTGCTGCCAAAGTTCATAGATATTTATGGGATACAAATATTGGATTGACCCGCCCTAAAATATTACTGCATGGAATTATGTAATTAATCATAAGTAAATTTGAGTAAAGGTGAATATCATAGTATCCTCCGACCTGAGATACATATTGGGTTTCAATATTCACTGAATATTATACTTTGATCTAGTTCTTCGCTGTTCTGAAATATGGTCAGTACACAAGGCTAGTTTCAGGTGTGATACAAGGTGATTGTGAGAAACGTATGTAGTCAAGATGGGATTTGTTCCTCTTATTCATTGAGAGTAAGATGTCTAAGGCCTGATAAAGTTAAATCAACAGGAAATGATCATTTTGTGTCTCTGGATTTAACATGATATCTATAACAAAAGGATAAATGATAGATTCACCTAAATCATTTTCAAGTAAGGGACTTGAAGAAGATGATGTTATTGAATGGCACTTCGTCATGCGTATTAGGGGTAGTAAACCATTGTTTGGCGGTATTTACTACTTGTATCAATCCTCTATGTATCTTGTGCAAGTGGGAGATTGTTGGAAATGGTCTACCCAAGACACATATTGAATTAATGTGACTAGTACGTTATGATCCAAGTCGAGTCATACCCAATAACAAGCTAGACAAACACCTACAATATTTATTTTATGATATGATCATATAAATAAATATTGACACTTAAAGTATTTAGAAATTGGGTTTCTAAATATTTGCACTAGTGTTTTGAATAAATTATATGGATAATTTATTCTAGAGAGAGAGAGAGTATTTTATATTGTTATTCAAATGGTTGAACAACAATAAGTCTTTTGTCCGTTTTTCTTAATTGCTCATCCGCATTTACTAATGCGGATGTGCTTTTGAGGAAATGCGGATGAATGTTCTTATCCGCATTTACTAATGCGGATGTGCATTTGTGGAAATGCTGAAGGAATTTCTTCATCCGCGTTTACTAATATGGATGAGCATTTAAGGAAATGCTGATGGAACTACTCATCCGCATTTACAAATGTGGATGTACATTTGGGAAATGCGGATGAAATTTCTTCATCTGCATTTACAAATGCGGTAGGAGGTTGTTCAACTGCATTTACTAATGCGGATGAATGTTAGAGAAATGCGGATGGGTTAAGGGGCTGGGCCCGACCCACTTTTCTCTCTCTCCTCATCTGAAATTCAGTTTCACAAGACATGCGATATATGATTGCAGTCAACCACTCTCTCTGATAACTTACAACACACACAAAAGGTGCACGTTCGGTTTTCTGTTTCTTTTCTCTCGATCGGTTGAAGAAAACCAAGAACAAAGATCGTTCAAGTGAAAATCCTAGCAATCAGGTGTTTGTTGGAAGCTTAGGGTAGACAAGCTTGAGGCCTCCTACTTTGGAAGCTGCCATTCATGATTATCTTTCTCTAAACCATTCGATAGGTAGAATTCTAAACACCCTATGGTTGTTTGTAAGCATGTTTTTCATATAACGATCCATTACGGGTTTTTAACAGATATATAAAATGGTTTATATATATTAACTGTAATAAGTTTTTCAATCCTAATTCCATTGCGTTTTTCATTTTATATGGATAAAATGACTTTGATAAACTTGTTCAAAACCCAACAATAATTAAGTTTGAATTTATTTCATTCCGCTGCATTGTGAGAATATTGGTCAGTCACGACCAGACTCGGTCAGCGGGGTGTGACAAAAACCCTATTACATATATGAAAAATAAGCTGATGAATATGTTATGAAGCATTTTTGTAGGGTTTTGTTATTTTATTTAGCTTTTTGTTGTAAATCTTTTTAATTATTTTGATGTAATCGAAAGCATACTTTTGATTGAGTCTATAATTATCGAAAGCGCACTCCCCTTGAAAATGTACTTGATATCGATAGTACTTGCAGTTGAAGCGTTGAAGTTTTGATGGACTTAGTATTCACTATAAATAGCTTATAGTTGTTACCATTTGATAAATGCGTGGACCTTTTGTGTAACAACATATTGAAGTGAATACACCCTATACACACGGATATTGGTTGTGTGTATGAGTACTGATTAGGTATTCAAGACCTAATTTGGTATAAGATCTTTGATTATTGATTCTTGGTTCATATCAAGATCTATTGATCAATATTGGTGTATATTTTTGTATGATCATGGGTATTTATGATCATTGAGTGCTAGTTATTGTTCTGCTGGTGTTCTTGTGGATATTCAAACTTTTATACACATGTTGGAGTGATTCCTGTGTATTTCTTGCATAACAGGTCATGTGCATGATTATGTTTAGCTTGTATATTGATGTTCTTATATCAAAGACTGATATAAACAAGCATTCATACCTAACACAAGAGTATAGAAAATCATTCTACTAAAATTAATAGAAATCATATTATCAAAATCAATCAATCTACAAGAATCAAACAATGTCTCAGTTCATATTCACCTAGACAATATAAATCATCTAGCCTGATATAGCTAGAATAATAAACAAAGAATATAAGAAGATAAAGAACATAAAACCAAATAATCAATTGTATTCTCCAAATTCTTGTTTCCTAAATCCCTATAGAATATCTTGATAATTTTGGTTACATCTAAATTGTCTGTCCTAGCTCCTTATTTATAACTTTCAAGAGGTAATATTGCATGTCATTGCCCCTACGAGCCTTCCCGATCCTTCAACGTGTCCACCTACGGCTCATCGTTGACCTTACAAACCGTATGTGGCTTTTGTATTTTTGTCTTCACAAATTTAGCCCTTATCTTCCTTGTTCGTTAGGTTTTCAGCTAAAGCTTCACCAAATCTTCATTTAAACATGCAAATACACTTATAACATGAATTAGTACTTTTAAAACACAAGATTGCAATAAAAGATGAGCAAACAAACATTTTATTAGGCATGTATATATATATACATGTGTGTATTATACATACACACCAATATAAGGAGCATCACTTACTCAAAAGGTCCTAATGGTATGTCAATATTTTGGATTGGGTTCTCACGTATAAGAAACTACATGCACGAACGTAATAGTTTTGGTCTTAACACAAATAGAGATTAATTTTCAGGTTAAATATTTTTGTAATGACCAAACTACCCCTTATAATTAATAAAATAAGACTAATAACTCAATATTTTTAATAGAAAACAATATAGGTGGGGCTCACCCTTAGCCTTAATATTTTCTCAACTACACATGATTGTTCAATCACGAAACACCAATTATCTATGGCCGCTATTACAAGAAACCCCCCGTCTCCCTCTTTTCTCCTATTAGAAATGATTAGGATGGTGGCCTAAAGTCAAAAGGGGTGATAGTTGGGCTGGTCTTTTTTCAAGCGAAAGATGAGTTTTGCAGGAGAAGATAGGATGCTGATGGTTAAAAGAGGGTTGTAAATTAGGGTTAGGGGTCTTCTAAACAATGGATATTAATTCTTAGAACTATAAAAAATTTTCCACCCGTATCAAATTTTTGACTGTTTTAGGCAATTTTCACCCAAGCATGGGGCCATGCCTCACCAAGCACGCCCACTTGCTCGTCTACTATAGTCCCAAAATTGTTCCAGAAGTTCATGCTTTATGATTAAACCTGTTTAAGTTGTAATTTCAGGAACACGGATCATGCTATGTATTGTTCAATGGGAGAGGAGATAGATGGTTCCACGAATATTTACATAATCTTCTCCAATGAGGGGAAAGGTCATACCTTCATGTAGACATAATAACACTAACCTCTGTAGGTTAATTAGTTGGTGAACACCCGATGGAGAAGAGTGTTCTCACAATACCGTTGGTCTACTTATGAGCTTACTATTGAGTTCTACCTACATTTAGCTTAAACATGAGCAAAACATATCCATGGGATGATAGGGTAGTCTTATTTAGGGTAGGCAAACGATAGGATACAACATCTATAGCACTGTTTAGAGTTTACTTGGGTATTTACACTAAAGCAAAAATGGAGGAGGAAGTGATATCTGGAATGCCAACTTACCATACTTTTCCAGAAGAAGAATGCAAAACACCAGAAAGTGGCATGATTCATAAGGAATTCTAGAATCAAATTAGGAGGGGAAGTTTTAACGCAAGCAGTACCAAAAGCAGCAAACTCAGGGACTCACTTCATCGTTACATCCACCGTCTTCTTAGTCACTCGATTACCCCATGTAGTCAAAGTGAGGGTGTTGTAAACTTAAGGAATCTTTTTAATTTGTATTGTATGGTGAATCATTAACCATACAATATTGCTTACCTATTCTGTCATTTGTTTGTTAAAAATTCAATTGTAGGTGCTCCAACCCCATTGCTTGGTTAAAGTTGGATGGTCCAACTGTATGAAAGCTATGGGCCGATATGGAAGGAATCAGGAGAATTACACCAGGTGTCATTGATTTAAGCTTCTGCCTCAACATGATTATATTTGCTTATCTGCCAAAAATGCAACCGGCCATGGATTAAAATGGCAAGTTTGGGATCCGGTTGATTTGGAACAGATTATCATGAACCTTGACATGCCAGTACAACACGAAGATGTAGGGGAATCAACCTCATGCATGTCTGAATTTCCATCCATATCAGATCTCTATGAAGCAATTCAGAGCACAAGTGATTCCGCCATAGTTCTTTCAAGTACTCTTAACAAACTATGAACCGGGTTGACCATCTATCAAACAGGGTTGATGAACTGAGCAGCGATGTCACCTGCATCTGAATCAGGATGTACCGTGAGTGGGGGGGTTATCATATCACAAAGCCCTTGAAAACTGTATCAGTTTCTGGGGTTGAGGAACAGTCGTTTCATGCCATTCTATCTTTATATTTTATGTTATTTTATTTTGTTATATGTGTTTAGGGTTTTAGTTTTGTGTTTTTTTATAATTTGGTGACGTTCTAGATTGATCTCGATGTTTTCTTTTGAGCTCATTCAAGGAGGCTACGGGAAACTATCATACGCGTTCAACTCGACACTTTCAGGGGAGTTATTGTTTACCATTCTCTACTTAATTGTTAATGATAATCACATTGACGACAATGTGAAAATTTAAGTATGGGAAAGAATATACATGCTTGATACTTTGCTTATATTTGGTCTAATTTAAGCTTTCGCAAAAATTCGCTCAAAATTTAATTTTTGTAGAAAAAACACCGAAAACTTTAATAACTTTTGATAAACCAAAATATAAATATAAGTTTTCAAGAAATAACTAAACAAATAAAAAAAACCCAACTAAACTTAAAAATATTTTTTGTAATATCCTTAAAAGCAAAACAAGATGGTAAAAAATATTCAAATATGCAAAATGACACACTCGTACCCAATTCCATTTGTTTGTATGAGCATATTTTTGAGCCTTAAAATAGATTTGTATTAATGCATTTTTATTTTCATTATATGAATATTTGAGGGTGTCTTATGTCGCGTGTAAATTAGCATTTATTTTGGGTATACATTTCAAAACCTTATAAGTATTTCATGAATAAAAAATTTAGGCATTAGAAAAACCCGACCAGTTTAGCATCAACCGTTCCTAAATCTTCTACCCGAATATAACCTTAGTTAGCCTCGTCGAGCTTTAATGTTTTCATTTTCATCACCCGAACCGCTAAGTTACTTAACCAAAAAAGCCTTCATCAAAATGCGTTTTTCGTTAAAGACACGTTTTGGCTTATTTAAGAAAAAGAAAAAAACTTGGTCTTACTGGTTAGACCTAAAAGAGCTGTATGCATTCCTTTGATTTTAATTTGCTTTGTTGTCATATTATGCTAGCCTGGACTTCCTCCCGAAATTCGCAAAAAAAAAATTTCACGCTCACGTTAGATGCAAGAAATAAATGGCAAAAGAAAGAACAAGTTCCATCATTTTGTGAAATATCAAAAAGTGCTATAAAGAGACGGATGAAACGATACGAAAGATGCCCAAAGTATGGGAATTGGTCCCTCAAAGGTTGATGCAACAAGAACTAAACCAAATCCTAATACGAGTATATGGAATTTATCTGATTAGGTGCTATTAGGCTTCAAATCTAACAACCCTTACGAAATGATGGTTACGTGTATCTTCATGTAAAGGAGGAGGTAAAGTGTTTTAAGGTCAAATACGGTCTTGACAATCTGATCATAAACGAGTTCTCGAGATAGTATATCTCTTCTAGCTTGGAGTATTGTATAAGTAACCCCTTTATTTCTTTCCTTTTAGTTTATGTCAATTAATAAGCCAGGACCGTTTTCTTTTGAATTAAGCCACATTTTCCAAATAATCCATACCCAAATCCGAGCCAAGTTACAACCCATCAAATACCTAATAATTTATGCAAGTAAATACCTAAATATATGGAGATTTAATCCCTTACCAAGTATATGATTTCACACGTATTCATACTAGTCAATTGAGCGTATTAGTCATACTTCATCTTAAGTATTATTCCATATATATAGCCTAGTGTAAGTGTATCTTGTGAGAAGTGTGAAGTTTTACATGTTAAAAATCTTTAGAAACTAATCTATTATTTGAAAGAATGTCATTTCACATTCACTTAGTTGTTTCTATTTGGGTAGATTAAGTTTGCTTGCATATTTCTGAAAGACATATTCAAATATTGATTTCTTTGGTTATTGCTGGTCTTGTCATTTTAAGTGATTTTACTTGAGAACAAGTGAAGTGCAAGTGTGAGGATGTTTGATGTGCTCCAAATTATACATATAAAACATATTAATTACACATCAAATATTTTCCAAACTCTTACTAAAAGTAATGAATTGGTAAATCATTTAAATTATATTTTCAAGTTGAAAAAGACCAAGATAGACAAAAAGAGCTTATATAAAAAGCAAATTAAAGAAAACCAAGCTCAAGAATCCAAGCATGGGTCGTTCTTCAGGAGGCATGCCTGCATGCCCAGGCTGAAGCACACCCCCATGCTAAATATAGCACACGGTCATGCCCTAGGGAAGCACTGGGCGTGCCCCACCCCAACACGGGGGCGTCCATCATGAGGAATAGGGGTCGTGCCCAAGAGGATTTGCGTGTATGAACCGAATAACTTTTATGTACATCGTACTAGCACGAGGCCATGCCTTGGGAGGCACGGGGCCCGTGCTTGGGACTCTAGAAAACTTATAAATAACAACTCATTTGCAACTTTAAAGAAAGCTTTTGGAGAGGTGAAGTGCTGGTAGTTTCTTTAGGGAATCTAGTCTTGAGGGTCTTTGGAAGGCTTTGGAGGTCCATTCAACACTTAGAAGAAGCTCGAGATCATTTAAACATCATCCATAGTGGATCGCTAGTTTGATTGTTCCAACTTATCGATGATTCATTACAATCTTCTATCTTTGTTGTTATGTTCAAGATAATTATGAGCTAAACTCTAATTATCATCCTAACTTGGTGAAACTTATGTAATTTGTGAGAAACTAATGGTGTGGTTAATATTATGTTAACGTTATGGTAATTTTGGGTAAACTTTTGATGGGTAGCATCTACATTAAACTTATAATTTGTAATTACGAACGTCATACAAGGTTGAAAACATATAAACGAACTTTTATTCGCAAACCTGGTCTTTGTAATAAACTCATGGTTAATGAACTAGAAATGATTACTAGAAATCATATAACCTTAACTTTCTAATCATCTACGGGTTTTTTTTACTAGTCTAAGAAATTTTCAGTAATTGTTCTGGATTTCTAAAATCAATGGTATACTAAAAAAAGAAACTTGATCAACTCTCTTTCTAAAATTAAGTTATGTTTTCAAAATTCATATGTTGAAAGGATGTGTAAATATTACCTACATCACTACGGGCTCGACGGTTGTGTTGTAAGTGACTTGATGCAACTTTCCTTGTCACTACGGAGCCGGTTTACGATAACTCCACGCTAGCTCACACTTATAAACATTAATACGATTACATTAATCTATATATTTAACAAAACGACACAATTCATCATAGTTACTAAAGTGAAACCTAAATTAGGTTGATAGCCTTATTTCATTGAATATCTCCAAAAGTCTCAATGTTTATTTATCTTGTTTAAATTATCGTTTTAAAAATTAAATAATTTGGTCAAATTAAATCAAGCTAATCATTTTCTAAATCAAAAACCCAATTTGATAGTAAAATATTAAGGTTGTTGAGTAGATTTATTGTGTCAACGGAATGATACTTGGTTCTTACCATCATTACATTATCGCATGATATGTACACTTGTATTTTGTATTTATAGTTTAGTATAAGTAAAAACCATTTAAAACCTGAATCTATGCATATATACCATTTACACACACCAATATTATTTTTATTTTAGGTTATATGTGTGTGTTTTCCTTTTTTAACTAAAGGGTAGTGACTATGTGTTGAACTCGATTTTACGTAATATTTATATCAAAAAGTAAGTAAGCATAATCATGATGAAACGCTGATTATATCGTTATGAAAATTACTTTTATAGAAAACTAAATTGAATTTATAGAGAGAAATAATATTAAGTTTGACTCATCTCGATACTGAAATAAGTTTATATTAGGATATTGATAAAATAAACGTGTGGCTACTGTATATTCAAAATGTATGAAAACATTATATTATAAAAGTTATAAGGAAAAATAAAATGTGCATACAATTAATTATAAATATAAAAAAAAAATGAATCGATTGCATGGACTCGAACTTGAAGCAACAAGCTTAGCAAGGAGACGCCTGCCACTAGGCTGCCCTTTGAGTTTTTAGGTCCTAATTACCGTAAAATTATTATAATTCATTTATTACCATTTTTCACGAACGAAGCTTTACAATTTAAAATTTTTAACACTATTTTCTTACAATCTAATGAAATTGTGTTCTAGTAATCTAATCAAGCCACAAACATACATATTAAAATGAAAGGCTAAAGTTGGACCAACTGACAAATAACATCGTATTGGGAGAAATTCCCATTCTGATTATATGATGTCGAAGTTCCGTGATTTTTTGGGGGGGGGGGGGGGGGGGGGGGGGGGGGGGGGGAAGAGTGATTGTGGGTTACTCTTTTAGGTTTATTTTCACACACCACATTCGACGACATTTATGAACAAATAGAGCAGCTCAAACGTTTGATCTGATTACATCCTTAACAATTTTTTATTTTAGAAGGGGGATGATATCTGCTAATGGAATTGTAATCTATACTAACTGTGATTTTCAAAAATGACAAACAATGAATCCGAAGTCAAATTGCATCTCTAATGCACGGAACAAAAGAAGCAACAACTTGGTTGTAACATATCTCTTCAAATTTTCATCAATAATGACACAAAGAAAGGAAGTTAATAACATAATAATTCATATTTCAATTTCTTACAACCCACCTAAATTATACAAAAATTCATCAATCTGAAGATAATTATTCGACTTTATTCCCTCACAAAATAAAGAACGCCTCAAGTTATTAACTAATTTTGTATAAAAGACATAATTCAGTGTTAATGGTCAAATTTTCATTAGACACTACTATCTAAGAGCATTCATAGTAGATTTGTTATATTATTGTAAGTATGTTACTTATATTATAAAGAATGTTTGTAAGTGGTTGTAAGTAAAGAGAAAAGAAAATATTACTATTCATCTATATATTTGGGAAAACACTATTCACTCCTAAATTTTTTTTAATATTTTTAAAGTGATCGTGAGTGGAGAAAAGAGAAAAATAATTATATATATATATATATATATATATATATATATATATATAATTGAAAAGAAAAAAAATTATTTTTTATGTAATTATAAGGATTAATATAAGAACGAGACACCTGATTTGAAAGCTCTAACAAATCATTCAAGCTCTAGCAACACACTACATAACAAATTTATTCACTAAATTAGCAGGCCTTAGAGCATTCACAACCCATTCCTCGTATATATATGAGTGAGTGTCTTATATTATGGGGGATGGTTGTAAGTGATTGTGAGTGAAAGATGTAGAAAAGTTATGGGGAATGTATCGTGTTTTCCTATATTTAAGAAAACACGGTACAACCCCCATAAATTTTTTATATTTTTAAAAGCGCTTATAAGTGGATGAAAGAGAAAATATAATGATAAATATATGAAAAAATATTATTTAATTGAAAAATAGAGAGATAAAATAGTGATATTTAGTGTAATTATAAGAATGGGAATAGTGGATGGATTGTGAATGCTCTTAGAGCTACGGTAAAAGAAAAACATGAGACTAATGATACGCCCTTCTTCTCGAGTACGAACAAAGAAGATGAAACTGAAGTTCAAGCTCAAGCTCTTGATTTTGGATTTAACATAGACTCGTGGGTGCATTTATAACGAACACATCCAATAAATCACCTCCGGACAGTAACGCTACCACTTCACCATTATTCATTTGATGCACATGCTTCCTTTTTGGTTTTGCAAATATGCTAGTAGAAAAACAAAGAGTCGCTTTGGCGGAGTCGAACTCAGACTTCCAGTATAAAGGTGAAGGGATAAAACTAGTTGTTGGTTTCTATTTGCTTCGTATACCGCAAATGTAATCTATAAACTAAAAAGTAAAAGAGTATATTGAAAATGGGGTTCATATCAATATTGTGTTTTGAATATATATATAATTACAGAAGAGTGTTCGTGTTACTGCTGGGAAGACTAGATGTAATTAATTTTTAAAGAAAAACTTAACAATAGCATACTTAAGTAAAAAAGAATAAAATGTTTATTTTTATAGTATATTTTTTTAAACATATACTAACTTATGAAAAAGTTATAGTTTTTTAAAAACGCACGGGAAGTACGTTTAAAAGTTAAAGCTTATAATTACATAATTAATATGCATGCAAAATATAATTAAGCAAGCTAGACTAATAAAAGACAATTTTAACCCTTTAATCGTGTTCTCGTCAAATATATTATAATATAGTACAGATAAGTAATTTTTAAATAATAATAATAGTAAGAAAATATATTTATTGAGCTATATCTAAAGTTAACTTTTTATATAGTTTTATAGAATAGCAAGTTGTGTGACATGTTTTTTTTTTAATTTTAAATTTACAGAAAGGGGGTAAGTAGTGGTGATGAGCATTTAGTGTTTGGTTTGGTATGGTGTGTTTGGAAGGATACAAGTCGCGATAATGAAAGCAAAAGGCTTTTTGGCCACTTCTCTTTGATTCCCCTTCCACCCTACGACATGTCAAAAAAACATTTCCCCTATTCTTTTTTCCTAATAATTTGCACAAATATTCCAAATTAAATATATGTACAAAAATGTAAAAGTGCGAATGCACGTTTGAGTATATAGCAATATCAAATTACGATACATATTCTAACTTAATGATAAATAAATAATTTATGCAGATTCGTGTTAAATTCAAAAGGCATGTGGCAACATATTATCATTTGCCGTAAATCCTTTTTACCTTTCTACATATATATGGAAAAAATTAACTGGAAAACCTGTTTTTTAGAGAACAAGAGAATAATTCTTAAGCACAAATTTTGAAGAAAATAAAAGAACTAGAAATAAAAAAAAACGCTAATACTTATCACAGGACTTGATTCACAACCTTTACATTAAAATTGCTAAGCCTTAACCACGACACCACTATAACTTTTTGTTACAACCATCTGAATCAATTATGTTTTTCTTCCATTTTTATTTTTTTTCCTTATTTGTTTCTATTTAGCTTTATGGTTTAGATTTTACAATTTAATTTTAAGATTTAGGTTTAAAGTTTAGCTTTGAAGTTTTAATTTTTAGGTTTTACTTTTTAGCGTTTAGATTTTAATATTTGGCTTTTAGCATTTAGTTTTTGAGTTTATCTTTTAGGGTTTAGTTTTTACAGTTTACCTTTTAGTGTTTACTATTAATCTTTTGAGTTTAGATTTACGGTTTAGCTTTTACCATTTTACGGTTAATCTTTTAGGGTTTAGCTTTTCTTAAACCTTGCTTTTACAAATCATGCGAGCTTTGATTTGCGCTTAATTGTGAACTAACAATTAGATTCTTTTGAACTACCTATGCGACTGATCTCTGTTGTTGAAACAAAATATGATTTGTATTTCAACTGCATAATACATTGTATGTTGATTTATTGAAACAGTTCCAATTTTACTATTTGACGTAAACAAGAAATATTCGACCAATTAATGTATCCATCCACTAGTTTGAGAATTCTTCTATAAAAAATATGCTATTCGAAACTATAATGTGTTCACTATAATAATCATGTGCTTATGAATAGCGTATATGTAGATGAATACATGTAAAACCAGTTAAAGTATGATTAGAAATTAAAAGTATTCAGCACTTTGTTTTATAAATTGTTTACAAATGTACTTGAATCATAGCCTCTTAAGGGGAGACATCATGTCACTCACCTAGATACCATTAGAGCACATGTTTTTTAAGTTAACGTATTAATTACTCGATAAGTTATGACATGTGAATGAGGTTAAATAAATGACGTAACATGTGCCAAAGAATTTATAGTCTAGTGATATGATGGTGATGATTTGAGTTTAAAATCATTAATGTTTTAGGTTTAAACTTGACTCAAGTACGTTTTTTTTTTTTATGATAATGGTAGTGTGTTTTTTTTTTTTTATGGTGTTCCCGTCTCAGAAAAACCCACTCAAATATTGAAAGTAGTTTTAAATGCCGTTTAGAAAATATGACCCAACTTGTGAATTTCAAAATCATGTTTTGTTTTAGAAAAACACAGCACAGGTAGTCATTTGTCATATTCCTAGTTTAACTTTTTATAAATTTCATGATCTGATAATGTTTTATAAGAAGATTATCTTTTACTAAAAGCAAATATAACATTTAGAAAGCAAATATATAACATGCCCATGAGGTTGATTCCTTGTCCACCATAAGTGATGACAAATATTAAGAAAAAGCAGTTTTGGTAAAGAGGGAGAAAGACATAGACAGGCCACTGTTGTTCTCCTGCAACACTAAATCGGTGAAGATAAAAACAAATCTCACGCCACCCTTTTGTCTCTTTTGTTCACACTCATCTTCCTTTGTGAACAAAACCCCTTTGGATTCTTCTCACATTCCAGTAAACTCCACCTTCTTCATCCCCAAATCATCTTCCTTCATCTGATTCCAATTTACACTCAGATTTCAATTGGGTTTCTGATTAAACTCTCTTAATCTGCTTTCCCTCACCTTCTGATCCTCAAAGTTGTAATCTTTATCAGAATCTAAACAAGTTTGAGTTGAAATCCAATGTTTCAAGATGATGGGTCATCATCATCTGTGACTTCAACCCCAGTTCAAATCTTTCCACCAACATCTGGGATGGGATCATCGCCATACCCATGGCTCAAGGACCTCAAATCAGAAGAAAGGGGCTTGTGTTTGATCCATCTGTTACTCACTTGTGCTAAACATGTAGCCTCAGGTAACCTTGAACATGCTAATATCGCCCTTGATCAAATCTCCCATCTTGCATCACCAGAAGGGGATACAATGCAACGAATCGCCTCTTATTTCGCTGAAGCACTTGCTAATCGAATCCTCAAGTCATGGCCTGGGATTTATAAAGCTCTACAATCAACAAAGGTATCATATGCCAGTGATAACATTTTGGTTCGAAGGTTGTTCTTTGAGTACTTCCCATATCTCAAAATAGCGTTTGTGATAACTAATCAAGTGATAATTGAAGCTATGGAAGGGGAGAAGATGGTTCATGTGGTTGATCTTAACGCGGCTGAGCCGACTCAGTGGCGCGCACTCGTTCGTGATCTGAGTGCACGCCCTGAGGGGCCTCCGCATTTGAGGATCACAGGTGTTCATCAGCAAAAAGAGGTTTTAGACCAAATGGCTAGAGTTTTGACTGAAGAAGCTGAGAAGCTAGATATCCCATTTCAGTTTAATCCCATTGTGAGCAAATTAGAGAATCTTGATGTTGAGAAGTTGAATGTTAAAACAGGGGAGGCTTTAGCAATTAGCTCTGTTTTACAACTACATTCATTGTTGGCACCTGATGATGACGTTGTTAAGTCCAAAAGGAGCTCAAATGGGGTTAGTTTTTATAAGGATTTGATGAGTCAAGATACAGCTTCATCTTCCCCTTTATCTAGTACCATAACTTCAATGAAGATAGAGGGATTTTTAAACGCGTTGAGGGGTTTGTCACCGAAGGTGATGGTGGTAGCAGAGCAAGATTCTGATCATAACAAATCAGCTCTAATGGAGAGACTTTCAGAGTCTTTATACTTCTATGCTGCGTTATTTGACTGTTTGGAGTCGACCCTGCCACGAACTTCAATAGAGAGAT